>JXCR01092787.1:73401-112129 GCA_002079205.1 Phalaenopsis hybrid cultivar | reverse complement strand
ATATATATATATATATATATGACTATGATTTGAATATATTATAAAAAGATTTGTATTTTACAAACAATACTTAAATTATAATATTTATTTATGTAATATTAGAAGTCTTGAGGCTTTATAAAAATAACATTGTATTTTTTTAAAAGATGAAATACATTTTTTTTTTGTATAAATTTGATATAATTATTGTACATTAGAAATGCATCAGCACGAATCTAAAAGAAATCTAATGGATTAAATGAAATAAAATTACTATATGGAACTGCTCGAGGAAGACTTGAAGTCCCGTCATCAAAAGATCAAATGACTTGATTGACAAAACGCAAATTCCTTCGATCGAGATTCAAAGTTGACTGGACATTGGTCGTCTGAGTAAATGATCAAGGTCCATATAGCCCACATTCAAAATAAAATAAAATAAAAATCATATAGCCAAGAGAGGGCTTCAGCCCAACTCTCATCTCAGCATCGTGAGCTGCCTCATAAGAGCATACGAAACTCTACATCAAAAGGCTGAAGGTTCCACCGTGGTATGTTCCACGAATATCTCGAAGAACTTTTGTCAATGGATGAGCTACTTGTCGCATTACAATGATTCACCCTCAACCCAACATTTTAGTCTCATCCTAGTAATAAAACCTCCTCATTTAAGAGTCGATAGTCGGCAGTGAAATTATTGTAGCAGACTGATAGACTCAAGCCGACAGAGCCATGTCCCGACGATTAAAGATTAACATGAGCCAATCAACAATCCCCAACTCCGCATAGTCAGACGAGTGAGCCTTGCCGACCTAAGGCCAACTAATCTCAACCAATCATTTGACAGAGTAACCAATCCATAGATTCATTTATGTAAATATCCAAAATACACTATAACGTCCGCATTAAAATAGGGGTACATATGCAATTATACATAATGTACCCTTCTGACTATAAATATGAGACCATTCCTTTAATAAAAAGTTACATTATCCCTCAATATACTTCTTGGATGCGAATATTTTATGAATAAATATTAAACTTATATATAAATTACCTAAACATTTAAAGATTATATGATATACATATAAAGGAATTCAATCAAGTCGATTTAAGCGCAAATTCGCACAGTCTCATCGGATTTCTCTCTGCTTTTTTCCCGTCAATTTTCATCCGGCGATAGGNATATATATATATATATATACATATATATATATATATATATATATTAAATTCATTAATTTAAGATACTTGCCATGCGCATGTTTTGTGTGTGTTCTTATCCTGCATGTGTCATATATTTTTAATATTATTTAAATTGGACACTTCTATGTCTTGATCGTGTTGGAGCGGTGTCGGTGTCCGATACTCATCTGACACTGCACGGCCTCATCACAAAAAATTATCCCATATGCACACCACATGCAAAAATGCATGCGGTGTCGGATATGCACCGCTCATCACAGTAAAAGTTGTATTTTAGTGGTACCCATTTTCATTTTTTTTAATAGATGAAGTGTGATTAGCGGTGCAGATCCGACACCGCATGCATTTCGTATGGAATAATTTTTCCATCATCACAGATTCAAACTCTCTCTCTTTATCTTTTATTTGGAAATCGATGCACTTTATTAGTCGAGATTTTATTATAAATTGTGATATTTGCGAGAATTTGAAAAACAGATGAATTATGCAAATAACAAAATTTCAAGTGCTTTTTATGTAATTGCTTCTTTTTATTTTTACATCAATTGTTATTACAACTTTACCCTTAAGAACTCTTGATCTTTCCTTCCCAGAGCTCGCCGCCGCTTCTCCAGAACTGATTCAGCGCTTAATTCCAGAAGCAAAAAATAAATAGAAAATGTAATAAGATTTCATATAAATTAGTTCTATTTTTCNGCTTAATTCCAGAAGCAAAAAATAAATAGAAAATGTAATAAGATTTCATATAAATTAGTTCTATTTTTCCCCACATAATTTAATGAAATTACATAAATAATTTTTTGGTGTTGGTTTGGTGTGAAAATGTAATGCACAATAATATTTTTTTATTTATATTTTTTTTTAAAGATTCGTGCTCTTTTTGTTGTAATATTACAAATTTCTCTCTCAGGGGTTGATTTGTAAATATATATTTTTTTACCTTACACACATATATTAAGATGTATAGTTTGTGAAAATCTAACTTATCATGTTGATTATGAAAATATTTCATGTCACACTTCATTTTAATATCATTAAGAACTATAATTAGTGAAAATGTAATTTATCAATTTAAATATGAAATACTATATTTGCATGCTTATTTGTGATAGTGGTTGAAGGTATAGTTCTCACTATGTGTTCGTGGGTTTTTTTCATATATATTACTTTTACACTCATCTTTTCAAAAGAAAAAAAAAAATTTTTTTTNTTTAAAGATTCGTGCTCTTTTTGTTGTAATATTACAAATTTCTCTCTCAGGGGTTGATTTGTAAATATATATATTTTTACCTTACACACATATATTACGATGTATAGTTTGTGAAAATCTAACTTATCAAGTTGATTATGAAAATATTTCACGGCACACTTCATTTTAATATCATTAAGAACTATAATTAGTGAAAATGTAATTTATAAATTTGAATATGAAATACTATATTTGCATGCTTATTTGTGATAGTGATTGAAGGTATAGTTCTCACTATGAGTTCGTGGGTTTTTTTCATATATATTACTTTTACACTCATCTTTTCAAAAGAAAAAAAATTTTTTGGGGGTTGTTGCAGCTTATTAAAAAGTAGTTGTGAAGCTGCTGAAAAATAATCTGATGCTCAAAAAGTTATGTTTATTATAATTTTTTTTATTAAATGTCATATAGCAGCTAGAAAGCTGTCACTGCATATAGTCAAGACCGACGGGAAAACGTAGGTTTCAGTGACAGTTTTTTAAAAAAGTTGTTAGAACACAGTTTATCTAAAGAACAGATAAAATTGATGCGGTGCCGCATTACCGCAGTATCGTCGTCTCAAACTATATTTAAAAATTTGGTGATGGAAGCATCTATGAAAATAATAAAATAATAAAAAAGCAAAATAAATATTTAAGGTTTATTTTCTAATTTCTTAGAAAGCTTGGAGCAAAAGTTATTTCAAAGTCCTTTTTTTGTCTTGTGCTCAAACTCTTTGTACTCCTCCTTAAGAGAGAAATTAAATTTGGGCTATGTTCTCCTATTCTTTAATTGATTTATATTATATGAATAAATTTAAATTTAATTGGATTAAAAAATATAATAAATCCAGTGGTCATACAATAAATAATTATCAACTTTATGATTTCACATAAATTTTCATAAAAAAATAAATTATACAAGAAATTAATAGTCAGTAGTATATTTAATTACTTATAAAGTAACACTATATACATATATACAAGTTCAACATTAGATTAATATACAATGAATAAAAAAAATCATTTATTTCGATTATATATATATATACAACTAATATTTGAATATAACTTAAAAAGATTTGTATTTTACGAACAATACTTAAGTTATAGTATTTATTTATGTAATATTAAAAGTCTTGATGCTTCATAAAAATAACATTGTATTTTTTCTTAAGATGAAATACATTTTTTTTGTATAAATTTGATATGATTATGGTACATTAGAAATGCATCAGCACGAATCTTAAAGAAATCCAACGGATTAAGTGAAAGAAAATTATTGTCTGGGATGGTCCGAGGAAGACTTAAAAGTCCCATCATGGGAAGATCAAATGACTTGATTGACAAAATGCAAATTCCTTCGATCGAGATTCAAAGTTGACTGGACATAGGCCGCCTGAGTTAATGACCAAGGTCCATAAAACCCACATTCAAAATTAAAAAAAATAAATATCATATAGCCAAGAGGGGCTTCAGCCCAACTCTCACCTCGGCAACGTTAGCCGCCTCATAAGAGCATATGAAACTCTTCATTAAAAGGCTGAAGGTTCCACCATGGTATGTTCCACGAATGCCTCGAAGAACTTTTGTCAATGGATGAGCTACCTGCCGAATTACCATGATTCACCCTTAACCCGACATTTTAGTCTCATCCTAGTAATAAAACCTCCTCATTTATGAGTCGATAGTGGGCAGTGAAATTATAGTAGCAGACTGATAGACTTAATCCAACAGAGCCATGTCCCGACGATTAAAGATTAACATGAGCAAATCAACAATCCCCAACTCCGCATGGTCATACGAGTGAGCCTTGCCGACCTAAGGCCAACTAATCTCAACCGATCATTTGACAGAGTAACCAATTCATAGATTCATTTATGTAAATATCCAAAATACACTATAACTTCCGCATTAAAATAGGGGCACATATGTAATTATACATAATGTACCCTTCTGACTATAAATATGAGACCATTCCTTTGATAAAAAATTACATTATCCCTCAATATACTTCTTGGATGCGACTATCAGACAGATTATATAATGATTAAATATTTTATGAATAAAATTAAACTTATATATAAATTACCTAAACATTTAAAGATTATGTGGTATACATGTAAAGGAATTCAATCAAGTCGAGTTAAGCGCAAATTCGCAGTGTCTCATCGGATTTCTCTCTGCTTTTTTCCCGTAATTTTCATCCGGCGAAAGCAATTTCTGAAAATGGCGAAATGTGCGCATCGGAGATCGCAGCCATCGTCGCCTTGATTACGTTAATCCCGCATGTAAGTTACCGATCAATTATTGGGGCGAAATCGAGCCGATCGGAAGCGCTAGGGTTTGTATATCTTCATCCCTGACTGTAGATTTTCCACCAGTTGCTATTTGTTGAGTGCTGGATCTCTGCGATGTCCGCGACGAGGGCGATCAATCCGACGGGGGGAGTTGGGATCGACCCTGCACCGCTGATTGGTCTGCGTGGCGGAAACGGAGATGAGCGCGCTCGGCGAGCGTCCCGGCGGCCAGGCTTGAGTGGGGCGGCGAGGTTTCTGCGGAGGGCGAGCAGCCGTCGGATGATGAGGGAGCCGTCGATGCTTGTGAGGGAGACTGCGGCGGAGCAGCTTGAGGAACGGCAGAGCGACTGGGCCTACTCGAAGCCAGTGGTATTTTTGGACATCTTGTGGAATCTGGCGTTCGTTGGGGTGGCGACGGGGGTTTTGATCATGAGCAGGGACGAGAAGCCGACGATGCCGCTGAGGATATGGATCGTGGGATATGCACTGCAGTGTGTGCTTCATATGATCTGCGTCTGCGTGGAGTATCGGAGGAGGCATCCACAACAGCAATCGGCTTTGGGTTTGGAGTATGGTGGAAATGGAAGCCAAGGAGGTAGGAGTCAGGGAAGTTCTGGTCCAAGCTCCCCGAGGGATTTGGAGGAAGGTAGAGCAGGCGGTGCAAATTACGATTCTGAGCCGGGTCAGGATGAGGAAGGGAATAATAGGTAAGACATTCAAAGACTTGTTAGTAGTATTTGGAAATTGTAAAATTGTGATTATTTTTTATTGAACTGCGTTGTGACTGGAAAAATGTATAGTTTTGTGCTGTGATTCGTTTCTTTCTTTATTGCACTTGCACGACTTTAGGGGGTATTTGGCTGCAACTAGGATTTAGTAAATCTGTCAAATTCAGCCTGCCCCTGGATTTAGTAAATCCGGATTTAAGCTGAATCTAAGGGAAAATTTGGGAACCTAAATCCGAAAATTCATAAATCCACAAAACACCTTCATTTTAATGTTTGACTGGATTTACTAAATCCCGTGATAAATCCTATTAAAAAGCGCTACCAAACATCCCCTTAGATTAGCCAAGTAAAATACATTTTTGTTATCAGCTGGTAGAAAACACTTTTGGCTAGCACATGCTATGCTCCAGCTATTAAAATCGCTTGTATTATATTCATCTTTCTTCCTTAACTAGTTAGTATTTTAAGTTTGGAGCATAGATAATACTATTTGTTGTTCATATTTGGAGTATTGCCCTTAAATGGTTGTATCTGAATGAAAGTTAATGTGGTAAAATTGTCCATAAATCGACTTTGAATGTGACGGTGCAGTAAAGCACGAACCATCTGCTTAAAATTTCACCCTATCATTTGGATGAGTTGGTTTAGCTGTAGTGCCACAAGTACAAAAATGGTAGACCAAAAATAACATAGTTAAAAGTGCAACAATGTTGCTCGAATAGGTTTACATGTCATGGATAACATCTACAAAGAATGAACAGGAAAGGAGGATTTATAAAGCTCTCTTAGTAGGCGGGAAAGTGCTAATCATTGTAACGACAATTTCATTTTTTCTATTTCCATTTAATCTTGTAAACCTACATTAAAACAAAGGTTTAAAATTGCATGATCAGGTATAAAGGTGTTTTTTTTCATGAGGTGAGCAGTAAGCTTTGAGGTATTTTGAGGCATATGCCTTAGAATTAAGCCATTAATTCCATGAAAAATATAAAATAATAAGTAGCAATTCAAACATCAAAGTAAGATATCAAAGTAAGCTCCTAAAATATCAAAGAACATTAAAAGTCATGCATGGTTAGTTGCAACACTAAATATGAAATCTTTCCCATTCCCATTTTATTATAAGCAAGTAGTTTGTAGTCATAATTTATGAATTTATAGGGCCGCGTTACCGCTACTTGAATCACTTAGAGAGTTTTTATTAGAATCATTATTGTTGCTAGTTATTTTCTCTCCTCCTTTGTACTAAGACAAAGATATGTTACCGACAACATGAGTAGAGGTTTTGGAGCGGAAGTGCAGCGGAACCATGGTTGTAGCACAATAATGATTGGCTGCATAACAGGATCGTGAGCATAAAGGTCTTGCAATGTGTGGATACAAGTTTGTGGCATCTTGGTTCTTCTCAAATTTTGCTTGGTTTGGTTTATTTATAAAGTTTATAAATGAAATTTTAAAGTTATCTGAACCTTAATCTTGACTCTTACGACTCTTCAAAATTGTGCTAAAATTGCACTGAGATGCCTCTTGACACTAAATTGTATGTCTCATTTGACAGCGTGAGGTATATACCTCTTTGATTTTCTTTTTTTTAATTGTTGCATCAGGACTTCAGGAGAGAGGAATAACCGACAAAATGAGAGTTCTAGGGGCAAAGGACCACTTTTTTGTTTTTTGATATTGGTTTCTTTGATGTTTTTATGAGTTGTTCTGTGATGGCATTTTTCTCTTATTGCTAACTATATATCTAATGTTAACATTTACTTGCTATTTTGGTCGTCTTGTTTATTCTTATAAATATGGTAACAGGAATGTAAATGAGTTGAGCTGAAATTACAAATGCTATAGCTCTTGAGCTCTTGTTTGTTACCCTTAACCTTAGATTGAGCATGCGAGCTGAGCTTGCAATCAATATTGCATGTGGTCCATATCTAGGACTCAAATCATTCGAATGAAATCTTTCATGTAAATGTGCCAAGGGCATCAAGTCTGACTGTTTTTATGGAAGTGATAAAAGAAGAAAATCAAATTTGCAGTACCAATTGACAAATATCTAGATATTGGTGCTTTTTCCGAGTTCCAGATGTGTTGAATTCATTAATTATTCTCTTTCATACAATGAAATCTGAACTCAAATTATCATAAGTTGGAACTAAACAAAACATATCTCAAATTTATTTAGATAATATCTTTTGGAAGTAGTCATAGGTATCTAAATCCAATGGAATTGGCTGGGAAGAATTCCAAATAAATGTTATGTTAGGTGAGTCCCTAGTAAGCTTATGTATGGATAGAAAATTTAGGCTTTTTATAGGAAAGAGGTTTGCCTTATACTAACCATATCAATTGGATTTGATTTGGTTTTCTTATTTTACCTTTATTGTGGCGTTAGATTCATTTTCCATGTCCAGCACATTGTTACAGTAGCCTAGAGTGATCCGGGATTGTAGAGCTGTTGGTAGGTTGCATGATTAGTTAAATTATAGATGAGGATGACTGAAGGACACTGAAAACTAATTTTCAATCTATTTCCCACATTTTTATCAAGGTAAAAGGTGATATATAGCTTGACAAAATTTTCAGCTGAGTTACGTTATGGCTGAGAGCTGTTTAATTTAGGAGATTGTTCTTGAGCTTGACCTTGAGGTGAGTAGCTGGATACAAAGCCAATAATTGATTCTTCTATTGGAGACCTGGAGCAAAGCCCTTAAGATCTTTAATTGAGAGACTTCTAGGACTTGAAAGCTGAAAATCCTGAAGGTGTCCTCAGAAATTCCTCTTATAAATGATATTATGGACAAAATAGACATGCGGGGAAATAATTTCTGTTTGTTCCATTGATTTTTTCTTAGATTGCTATTTTTATCTTTTCATTTTTTCTTGGTTTGCAACTTTTATTTTACATTATTGCATTTTTTATGCTTCTTTTCCATTATTTCCTCCTCCTCCTCCAAATGTGTAAAATAAAAACCAATACTTCAATAAAGTTCCTCTTGTAGCTGCAAAATGAAATCTCTGCTAAAAAAAAAAAACAGAGATCAGCAATTGGGTTAGATTGGCAGAATGTGTTGTGCTAGCCTGTTGTTCTATTTCCGAAGGCCATATTTGATATTGGAAGGCTTTTATTCCCCTTAGTTTAATCTTAGTGGTCTCTTTAGAAGATGAAGACGTAATCTAAAAAATACTTGTCCGGGGACATATTTAATTATTTTGGTAACCAGAAATCACGTGGGACGATACCCCTTGCTTAGTTTCATCTCATTAGGTTACCTTACTGTGAAGTTTCAATCCCCTTATCAATCATTACTATTCTACATTGAAGTTTCAGGCCCCTTATCAATCATTATTATTCTACATTGAGTTTGCAGTTTCAATATATTTGATAAACTTTGATATTACATTTTAGATGCTTTATTCACGAATGATGGCAAGCATGAAAAATGTTATATTTTGTAGGGTCATGTGTCAGTATCCATCTGAAATTATCTGCATTGGTAATTTTTTTTATTATACGGACATTTGACCCACAACATCCTTTTGAATGGTTTTTACTTGTATTTTTATCTTCCTTTATCTGCCGTCCTACTTAGTGTTTATTTGATTCACAATGTGAATTTGAATTGTATTCTTCCCCCCTTTTCTTTATGTGTTTACATGGCATTATTATTGATTTTTTACCACGTTGACAGTATTGCCAAGCATCTTGAATCTGCAAACACAATGTTTTCGTTCATATGGTGGATAATTGGTTTCTACTGGGTATCTGCCGGTGGTCAAGCCTTAACTCGCGACGCTCCTCAACTGTACTGGTACGAGTAGTTGCGTGCTTGCATGTTTAAATCAAAATGAGTGTACTTTTTTTTTTCCTTTTATTCAATTGCCTGTTAATTTTAGTAAACAATCTTGTCTTGCAGGCTATGCATTGTGTTTCTGGCATTTGATGTTTTCTTTGTTGTTTTCTGCGTTGCTCTTGCTTGCATCATTGGCATTGCTGTTTGCTGTTGTCTACCGTGTATCATTGCAATCTTATATGCTGTTGCAGACCAGGTAAACCTTCTTTTAATATTTTTGAACTCCAAAATGTGCTTTTTTCTTATATGAGTATTTTTTGCATTCATTATCTAGCATAGTTTTCTTCACATCGATCAAAATAGACCCCGGGCAATTGAATCTCATCACTTGTATTATAAGTTGATTATGAATAGCAAGCTGGATCTGATTATTTAATTCTTCCTCTTGCATATTTTGGTCACAACATTTATTTAGTAGTTTTTTTTTATGAAGATTTACATGCATACCACTTAATTTTTACTAGCATCTAAACTTTGATTTTTAAAAGATTTGAGTGGTATAAATTTAAAAAGTAAATTTTAGTTATTAGATTTGTAAATTCGGAAGAATCGGGTGGTATTTATGTTAATGTCCCATTTTTATAGTAATAATAGCCATAACTTAATTTGAGGATGATTTGTAAGAATCTTGGGCCTTTGGAAGTTGGAACAGAGCAGTGATCTGAGTTTCACTTTAAATAATGGTTCATATTTCCACGTAGATGACTCCTAAAATTTCCAGCGAACTGATAATCTTATTCCTATGCATGTTGCAATTGGTTGAGTTTGCTTATATAAAAATGCAGACTAAGCCTTTATTATTTCCTAGCCGGTCATTGTTTGTTTAAGATCAAGAGCATATTTTGAGGATATGTTGGTTGCTTATTTTACTTCTTACTGATAATCATGGAAAATTGAACATACTTAGCCAGACTGTAAAGTGACACATTTTCTCCTGCGCTCCAGTTCGGCATGACACTTGAATGCTGCTTAACGCACATGCAAAAATAATTGCAATTATTTTTAATGTTTAGGGTGTCATTGTTTTGTAAATTATAAGGCTTTTGCTGAAGGAGATTTTTCTTTGGTGATTTGAATATAAAATCATCTAATAATATAAAATCTATTGTAAGTTGAAAAACAAGCTCAAAGTCATGGGATTCCAAAAATCAGGAAAAACATATCATTTTGCATTGCAATATACAGGTACAAGTTTCAGCAGCAATATAGCTTCTGTATTTCTTTTAATTCTAAAATATTTGTTCATGCTTATCTTGTTAATTCAATCGTATTAGTTTAGTTCCATTAGGGATTTTACTAGAGCAGTTGCACTGATAATTTGGCTGATTCTGTTAATTTGTTTTTCATGTGTATGGCATAAAGCAGGAAGGTGCATCAGAAGATGATATCCGCCGTCTCCCTAAGTTCAAATTCCGAAGGGCTGGCGATTCTGAGAAGAATGATGAGATATCAAGATCTTGTCGAGGAATAATGACTGAATGTGGTGACCCACAAAATGAGGTTCGCCTTTCATCTGAGGATGCGGTAAGCATTTAGGTTTTCATCTAGAATCAAATTCAGATCAACATATTGAATTATGAAATTAGCGCCATTTTGTTACTATATGAGTTTTATCGCTTCTTATCTTGTTTTAGATGCACTTGACAATTATGCATATTTAAACAGCCATTCAGTGGGTTACCATATTTTATTTTCTTCATTGCCATAAATATCAGTATAAACAATGCCAAAGTCTTTAAGTCTTGATGTTTGGTATAAATAAGTTGATAGTTAAGGAGAAAAGAAGATATATGAATAGATAAGGTAAGAGAAAATAGGTTTAGAGAATTTCATAAAGATAAATTTGGCAATATAATCTGGTGGTGTTAAGGGCAAAAATGAATGGTAAGAAAAGATTAAAAAAAAAAAAAACTTGTTTTAATATTTATTAAATAATGCTCTTAAGAAAAAAAATTCTTTTAGAGGGGACAATGAAGAAAGTCATGAAGTATATTTAGGCTGATCTTTGAAAGTTAAGTGCGCTTTGAAGTATGTAAAGATTAATATTAATATTGGCTTTTGAAGGGTGATGGGAGATATTGTATTTGTATGGTTAGTAAAGCTTTTCTATTAAATTTTAAGTGGTAAGAAAGGGTGACCCACAAAATGAGGTTCGCCTTTCATCTGAGGATGCGCTAAGCATTTAGGTTTTCATCTAGAATCAAATTCAGATCAACATATTGAATTATCAAATTAGTGCCATTTCGTTAATATACGAGTTTAATCGCTTCTTATCTTGCTTTATATGCACTTGACAATTATGCATATTTAAAACAGCCATTCAGCGGGTTACTATATTTTATTGTCTTCATTGCCATAAATATCAGTATGAACAATGCCAAAGTCAAAGTCTTGATATTTGGTAAATAAGTTTGATAGTTAAGGAGAAAGAAGATATATGAATAGATAAGGTAAGAGAAAATAGGTTTAGAGACTTTGATAAAGTTAGATGTGGCAAGATAATATGGTGTTTAAGGAAAAAAATGAATGATAAGACAAAAAAAAACTTATTATAATAATTATTGAATAATCCTCTTAAGAAAAAATTCTTTTAACAGGGACAATGAAGAGAGTCCTGAAGTATATTTAGGCTGATCTTTGAAAGTTAACTTAAGTGCGCTTGAAGTATGTAAAGGTTAATACTTAATATTGGCTTTTGAAGAGTGATGGGAGATTTTGTAGTAATATGGTTAGTAATGCTTTTCTATGAAATTTTTAGTGGTCAGAAAAGGTCGAATGACCAATAACAAATGAGATATTTATGAGTGTGATAATTTTAAGTTGATTACATTCTTGAATCTTAAATTTAAGTTATATAAGAGTATATTTCAATGTCGGCTTATAATAATTGAATAAGATAATCAATTTTGTTTTATGTTTAAAAGATCTATTATGTACGGAAATGATGACTCTTCATATTATACTCATTGATTATAAAAAAAAGTGGTATGCAAGGTATTTGAAATTTTGATATAAAGGGGCATCAAAGAGCACTTGTAACTATTTTGTAGTTATTAAAGATATATATTTTACACCCATTGTGGAGCTTATCGTTGTCGGGTGCTAATATTATTATGAGGTCTTCGAATGATTGTTTTCGCATCTCTCGTGGAGCTGTCTCTGTCGGGTGCCGAAACGTCCTTCGTACCTATAGCGATTGTTTTTACACCTTTCTCAGAGCTTGTTGTTGTTTGATATTGATGTTATTATGAGGGTTTCGAATGATTTTTTTTGCATCCCTCACGGAGCCTTTCAATGTTGGGTGCCGAAACGGCCTTCGTGTCTCTAACGATCGTTTTTACATCCGTCGCGGAGCTTGTCATTGCCGAGTGTTGATGTTATTATGAGGGATTCAGACGATCATTTTTGCGCCTCTTGTAGAGCTTGTCGTTGCTGAGTGCTGAAACGTCATTCTTTCCACTAAACAGACTTTATACATTTTGGGAAATCAGTTCCCCGAATGTAGAACAACAAAAATCTTTCTTTTCTTTTTCGTTCATTATTTGATCCGTGGCAACAAAATATTTCAGAATATCAAAATCTCCACATTTTATTTATGACATAAGGTACCTTGAAGGAAAAAAAGCAATCTATCTCATAAATAAAAGAAATACAAGTCAATTTTTCATGCTTTTTGCAAAAAATTAAGGAAAGAATCCTTCAAACCGTTGTTCTTCCAAGTTTGAGGGACCTCATTTCCCATGAAGGTCCTGAGTTTATAGGCTCTGGGTCTGGCCCTCTGCTTGCTGTAAGGACCGTTCCAGGTTTGATCCAGTTTCACGACTGTCTGCCTTCTCATCGCGGGGTCAACTTTCTTTAGTACCAGGTCTTCGGGAACAAACATCTTTTTCCCGAACATTCTAGTTGAAGTATTTGGTTGTCCTTCGTTTGACTTCTTGTCGAAGGGTTGCATTCGATTTTCCTCCGCCAGGTCGAAATCACTCATTATCCCTTCGCTTTTTATCTCGTGCCATCCCTCACCCTTGACTGTGATTGTTTTACTCAATCAACAACATAATCTCCATTCCTTGGGAAAGCATGAATGGAGTTTGACCTGTGGATGAAGATGGGGTTGTTTAAATTGCTTATAGTACCGAGAGGATTAGGTCTGCCCACTTTCCCTTCGCTCTTGCTTTCTTCTTTAGTAGGTTTAAGATGATTTTGTTCGCGGCCTCTATCTACCCATTAGTTTGGTGATGATGCACAAAGGCGAACTTGAGGTTAATTCCCTGGGTTTTGCAGAACTCTCAGACTCTTTAATCAACGAACTGAGTTTCGTTGTTTGTGACGATGACAAGGGGCAATTCTTAAAGACAGATCAAATCGGTCCAAATAAAATTTCAAACTACTCTGGTCTTTATGTTGTCAAGGAGCTTTGCTTCTATCCACTTGGAAAAATAGTCAATGACCGCTAATAAAAACTTGCATTGTCCCTTGACGGGGGAAAGGTCCAAGGATTTCAAGTCCTCATACTGCATAAAGCTTGGACCGACTATTAGATGGAGCTTTTGGGGTGGTTGATGTCTCAGGGGCCATATTTTTGACATTGCACGCACCTCCTGGATTACTCTTTTGTGTACTTAAATAAATTTGGCCAAAAATACCCTTATCGCTTGATTCAGTGAGAGAGCATTCTTCCTCCGGAGTGACTTTCACACTCCCCAGCATGAAGTTCTTGGAGAATATCTTCCATCTCGTCATCTCTAACACACTTCAGGTACGAAGATGCGGCCGATTTCCTGAATAATTGTCCTCTGACAATTATATACTGGGCGGCTTTGAATTTGAACCTCTTGCGATTGGTGACCTCCTCGTTGATTTCTCCTGTTTCTAGGTAGTGAACATATGGGTCGATCCAACTTTTCTTTCCCTCAACATGAATTTCCATTCCCTATGGTTCTTCCATGGTAGACCCATCGAGTCTTTGAGGCTATCCATCTCCCAAATGAAGGCTTCTGGATGGTAGAACCGCGATATGATTTTCTTCTCTCCGGACATGTTCAATTTTGAAGCTGGTGAACCTCCTTATCTTTGCTCTCACCTTCTCAAGGTACCTTGCTATCGTCTCTTCTCTCGCTTCAAATTCGCCATTGATTTGATTGACAACTAGTTGCAAGCCGACTTTCATTTGTATGTGCAGTGTGCTCCCATTTTTGAAGCTAGGCGAAGACTTGCATTCAAAGCTTCGTACTCTGCTTGATTGTTAGTTACTTGAAAAATTACTTCGATTGAGTGGTGGATGTTTTCCGCCGTTAGACTGTACAAAAATACTTCGAGTCCGACTACTGATCAGTTAGAGGCATCATCCATGAATAAAGTCCAAGTGGTTCCGTAGATCGTCAGTTCTTCCTTAGGTTCTTGGGACTTGGGGAAGTCTGTCAAGAAATCAGCGATGACTTGTGCTTTTATTGTTGTCTGAGAGCGTAGGAGATATTGAATTCGTTGAATTCAATCGCCCATTTGAGTAGTCGACCGTTGTGCTCCGGGCGAGTGGGGATAGACTTCAGCGGGTGGTCGGTGACAATTTGTATGGGATGTACTTAAAGTACAGTCAGAGTCTGCGTGCTGAAATGATCAAAGAGAAAATTAGTTTCTCCATTCGGTTACCTGAGTTCTGCGTCTTTGAGGACTAGACTGTTGTAGTATATTAAATATTGTTTCTCGGCCTCTTCTCTAAGTAGGATCAACCTGATTGCGTCCATCCCGATCCCCAAGTAAGGGAGAGTTTTTCCTTCGTCTTTGGGCTTTGGAGAAGAGGGATGAGGGCAGGGAGGCGTGATTGTTTCAGGTTTGTGAAAGTTTATTTGCATTTGGGCTTCCATTCAAAATATTTGGCTTTTCTAAGCATTTTGAGGAAAGGGGCTCATTTGTCTCCTGATTTGGAAATGCATCTACTGAGTCTTGCTATTTGACTTGTTAGTTATTGTATCTATTTGGTATTTCTGGGCGATGGCATGTCGGCGAGGGCTTGAATTTTTTTCGGGTTAGCTTTTATGCCCTCAAGGGTTAACAGGTATCCCAGGAATTTGCACGTCGATGCTCCAAATGTGCATTTCAATGGATTCAATCTCATGTTAAATTTTTGAAGTGTTTGAAATGTTTCTTTTAAGTCTTTTATATGCTGGGCACTCGATCAACTTTTGACTAACACATTATCAACGTACACCTCAATATTATTTTCTTTTTGATTAATAAAAATTATATTCATGAGATGTTGGTCAGTCGCTCAAGCATTCTTAAGCCTAAAGGAAATTACATTATAGCAATAAATTCCCTCACTAGTAATAAAAGAGTTTTTTTGGCATCTTCAGGGTGCGTCTTTATCTGTTCGTACCCGGAGAATGCATTGAGGAAACTGAGAACTAAGTGGCTGACCGTCAAATCCACCAGTGCGTCGATCTTCAACAAGGGGTAGACATCCTTCGGATAGGCTGTATTAAAGTTAGTGAAATCCACACACATCCTCCATTTGGCACTTGCCTTCTGCACCATTACGACGTTGGAGATCCATGTGGGGTATTGTACCTCCTGAAGGTATCTAACGTCCTTCAACATCTGTACCTCATCCCGGATAGGTCTTGCCAATGTTGTGATTGAACTTCTGATTTTTTGCTTCACCAGTCGGGTTGTCAGACCCACGTTCAATTAATGACATGACGCGTCGGTTGGCACGCCAAGTGTTTCGGATGTTGTCCATGCAAAGACATCTCAATTCTCTCGGAGGGTTCTGTTAAAATATTCTGTGTCATGCGCAAAAGCTTCACTAATAAGAAGATATTTACCTGGTTCATCTTCGTCAGCAAGGACCTTAAAGGTATTCTCGTTGGTTTCGAGACCACCTCCCCTCAAGTTCTGGATGTCTAGGTGGTCGTGTTCCACACTACTTATGGCTCACAGATAACACACCCGAGACTGCTCTAGGTTTCCTCTGATTGTGATGACCTCTCCATCCTCAGGAAACTTGGAGTGGTCGATCGATTGTATGTTGGGGGAGAGACCACCACGAGGAAGTCCTCCATCGACGTAAATTGTTTTCCATTTTCTACCCACCTGACCGAGAGTCTTATTATTTTGAGGGCTTCCTTCCTTTCTCTGGAGAAACCGTACAGTGGTTCCACTGGTGTAGTCATTCGGTCGATGGTGAGACTTAACTTGTCAAAAACCTTTTTAAACAGTACATTCATAGATCATCTTATGTCAATGAGAATGCTCTCCATCTGATAGTTGTTGTCGACTGCAATTATTATAATGGCGTCGTTGTGGGGGTTACCCTTTGGGGGTGATCCTTGTTGGTGAAGTAGATAGGTGGATGACCTTTGAGTTTTAAAGTGAAAGCTGCAGCGCAGATTTCCTAGTCTGTTGTCTTTTCCGGTTCGCTCGCTTGGGTGGTTCGATCCCTCAAACTATGGTGGGCACAAATCTCACGTGTGGATGGCGTTGGTGCAGATTGGTTCGTCGGGTGTTCTGCCCATTGGGGCTTTGTCCTGTCTTTGGATCCAGGCCCCCGGGGCGACGAACTCCTTGAACTTCCCTTCCTTTATCAGCTTATCCATGTAATGGCTATGATCTCTTTGTAGTAGTTACATTATTTCCTGCTGTCCTCGAGGAAGGGCTCCTGTTCTCATTGACGGAAGAAATCCTTGTCTTGAGTAGCTTCTACTATCTCAGGCATTGATGCCCTTAGAGGGGTGGTTCTAGGGACCTCGTGGTTGTACTGAGGTCATTCGTGGTATGGGATCAATCGCTGATCAGTGGTCTTCTCTTGTATTTTTTGGTTGCCTTAAGGATGTGTGGAGCTGTTGCGGGGGTGATTTTCATGACATTGGTGGATGGGTGGTCACGCTTCCTCCCTTACTTTCTACTAACTGCCCTACGATGGTTGCTTCTTATGTCTTTGTTTGGAGGACTTAGGAGCATTTTCATATGCATTGGTGTATTTGTTGGTTATCTCCAATAACTCGGCCAGACTTTGGGGCTCTGCAAGATCGAGGTCAAAGCGGAGTCTCTCCGATCTCAACTCTTGTGTCAAGGCGGCTTGAGGCATGTCGGGTTTCAAATCCTTCACCTATAGTGTTTCTCTCCGGAAATGTGTAATGAATGAGCACAAGCTCTCGTTGGGCCACTGTTTTAATTGCCATAGAGACCGAACACTCTTATTTGGTCTTAACGCACTAGCAAATCGTGTAAAAAAAATCCTTCTAAATTTTGCATAGCATGTAATTACCCCAACTGCTAATGCATTGGACCATCTCAGAGCATATGGTCTCAATATTGTAAAGAACTTCTTGCACTTGAAGGCATCGAAGATCTTTAGTAAGCACATTGAAGATTCAAAAGACGCAAGTTATTATGAAATGATATCTATTTATAGCCATAGGTGGTCTGAATGTTACAATTACAAATTTACCCTCTAATCATTAGACTTTGCGAGGGTCACCTTAGTAAATCTTCAAGAGAATACAATAGAATATTTACAAAAGCCATCTGACTGGTGCTTAGGCTGGCGACCATACTGGTCGATCGATCACTTCTAGACTACTTGTAGGAACTCTATCATTGATGATTTCAATCCATTATCAGTCGTCTCGAGTCTTGCCTATCATCTACACTCTCTTCGGTTGATATTTGGCCCTGTCAAGCTGACAACCGATCGAGTGGCCTGATGCATGGTTCACCAATTGATGTTCTTCTTGGGTCATTTTGTATGTCCACCGTTCGTCTTCCTCCGATCTTCTTGCCTCTTGAGATCTTTTTCACATTGTTTAGCCCTTCTTTCACCTTTTTAATGATCATCTCCCATTCTGACTGTTGGATTGCTTTGAGATCTGAGTCGCCTTATTTTTTATACTATATATATATATATATATATATATATATAATCTTTCTCTATTAGGTTTTGTTGGTGTCTAGTAGTGGATGATATTTCAATTTTAATAACTTTAAGTACAAAATTGTGCAACTTGCTTAACCTTGTGTTAGGATGTTTTGTTTCCAATTATAAGGTTGTGAGTTCAAGCCTGGTGCATTGGGATGTGTGGGATAGAAAACTTTATAAAGACAAGGTTCATATGTTTAGATTATATACTTCAGATATGAAACCCGAACTAGGACTTGCAAATAGAGAAAAATGGCATATAGTTTTCTGGGAATAATTTTGTTATTCATATTAGTTGTTGATTGAGCAAAGAATTTTCATTTATAGCAGGATTATATTAAAGATGAACATCAAGTCTTAATATTTTATATTGGCTGGGGATGCTCACAAAAGATATCAAGTCTTAATACTTTATATCTAATTGCTGTGTTGTCTGTTTAGAACAATGAAAAAATGATTATGTCATCTATATAATTTTCGTTCGTATAATATTAATATTATCAATTAATATTACTAGAGGATAGTGTGATTTAAATTTATCATATTGAAGAATTTGCATTCTTAGGAGGATGATATAACTTATATAATATAAGCTGTGTGCTCAAAATGATTAAGTGTTTCAGGATAATTATCCTATAAGAGTATCTAGATATTATAAGGCAGTTTATCTTGTAACGATCTGAGTTTTGAGTAGTAAAAAATCATTGATAATCAAGTTGAATATGACAAATGAAAATTTTAAGATCAATATATGACAAAACTAGACTTGATATTTATGAATAATTATATTAGAGTAATGGTTAGAGTGAGATTTATTAGATATAAAATGGTAAAAAATTGGCATTGATGGGTTTGGTATGCTCAGAATAAAGCACCCATAAGTCAAATAAAATTAGTGTCATATTCAACATCCATGTGGGTTGGATGCAACTTTTTTTTTGTAAATGTGATTGTAAAATTTTGGTGAGAAAAGTAATTTCATAGAAAATTATGTCGTGAATTATAAATATTTATCTTTTAAACCCCAAATTTTCACGTCTACCACCACACTTTATAGGCCTGGGCGCAGAAAGTAAGTTTGGAACGTAGCAGCAAGAAAGTAGTTTCCCAAATAAAATCATAATATTGATCTAAAATGCGAAGTAAATAGAAAGTTGTCTCCCACATACCTCCTATATTAAAACTGAAAGCTGAGTTCTTCATTAAAGCTTCTATCATATTGTTGATATTTATTGTCTCTTTGATATTGCGGTAAGAAAACACAAAAGAAACTAATTCATATTTAACATTTGTTTTTCTTTATCATTTTGAGCAAAATAGGAGTGCTGCATCTGCCTCTCAGCATATGATGATGGCGTGGAAGTGCGCCAACTTCCGTGCGGCCACCATTTTCACTGTGCCTGCATAGACAAATGGCTTCACATTAATGCGACATGTCCTCTATGCAAGTATAACATCATAAAGAGCTGCAGCAATTCAGAGTAGTACAAAAAAAGAAAAGACTCTGAGATTGATTCATTTCCTCCTCTAATTCTGAGTCATGTGTTTTGTGTTTCTGTGTGTTTTTGTACTGTTTTCTCTTCTGTCTGTGTGCTTTGTGCTTCTGATCTCTGATTCCTAAAGTTTATAATACCAAACTTTTATATTTATGTTTTCTGTAAATAAGGAATTTTATGCTTGATAGTGATAAATAACATTTTAGCATTTTTAGCATGGTGTTATTATATTTATTATTTGTTTTATGTTTTGCTTACCTTATTATATATATATATATATATAGAGAGAGAGAGAGAGAGAGAGAGAGAGAGAGAGAGAGAGAGAGAGAGAGAGAGAGAGAGAGCAAAACATCCATTTCTACATTGATTTAAATTGCATGTTATGTAGTGGATGATGAAAAACATGTTAATGTTTTATTAAAAAATTATTGAAGATTATTCTTAGGTGCTTTCATCATTTTAATATTAATTTTTAAAGTTTATTTATATAATTTTTAAACTTTTATCAAGGCATCAATAATTATCATTAAAATTAGTCTTTTTTAAAAACAAAATATGTTGTTTTTGTGATTTTGATATTAAAATATTAAATAAGTAAATATCAAAACTGTAAAAATTAGGCATTTTGCTAGTTAGAAATTATATAATCATTCAAATCCTACTAATTTAGTGTTCTCATTATGATATTAATGAACTATGTGTAAGGTTTGAATGTTCCTTTACATTAGAAAGATCTTTTAGTAATCATTGTTAGCATTTGAGGATAGAGGGATGTATTTGATGGAATGAAAAGACCAAAATCATGGCAAGATATGCATGATTGAATGAAGAACATGTTCATGGCAAGCTAGGTGAAATCAAACATGGTATGAAGATACTTGTGGTCGAATAATGAATGGATGTCTAACTAAATTAGATTGATGTGTATCTAATTAAATTTGTTGAGATTGAAATGAGGCAATTTGTGCCTATTGAATTGAATGTATGCAATCACTGATTGAGCCAACATATGAGAAGTTCAACTTCGTCTAGATTTGGTGCTGAGAACTAGTGAATGATAGAGTGTAAACAAACACAAGGTCACTAATTGGCAAGGAAACTTCATGGATTTAACCTTTCATGCGAATAATATTGTTGTTTTATTGATAATCATACACGCTTTCACTATTTGTTGGCATCACATTAATCTAAGGATAATTTCTACCTTAATTATATTTAAAATTTTCAAAAAAATTTCTTTGATTAGAGAACATCTTTAAAGTGCTCCATAAATTTTCAAAGGCATAAAAATGTATTTTGAGTACTTAAATATATGTTTCTATATTTATATAATATTGACTAAAATAATTATAAAAAAATTAAAAAATATATAAAAAAAATACAAAATCATGTTTGTTGAGTTCATCGATGTCAGAGAGATTAATCAAAAATAAAAATAGATTTTTTTTAAAATAAAAATGTATTTTCTATGTATTTATTTATTAAAACCATTTAAAAAATCATAAAAATTAAAATATATCTCAAAAAATTATAAAATTTGCTCTAAGCGACCCTCTTACTTTTAGCAACAACATAAAAATTTTCTAAAGTCAGAGGACATGTTTTGAAAAATCAAATTAATTATCATTGGAAACTCTTAATTATTTGTTTAAATAATTATAAAAAATAATTAAATTTCTTAAAAAATATAAATTATCCTCTGATTTCTTAATTAGTTTATGAGTAAGAGGTCAGTAAAATGTCATGGTCATTTGATTAAAGATATATAAGAGTTATAGGATATAAACCGTAAATGTATAACGATAACTTTGGAATTTTACACTTTAACTAATTTTTTAGGTTAAACTAGAGGAAAAATGGGTAAGATTTTAGATTATTAATACACTGAGATGATGGAATATAAGGGCTATAAGGGCAAGTGTAGTAACTCACTCATAACTTTTTTCTAGAAAGGGTAAAATTGTAATTATTTGAAATTATTTGACATATGAAGAAAGAATGAATTTGGATGATCCAGGAGTGAGGGGTGTGAATTAGGAGATCATTAACTCACTAACATGCAACCCCTGATCAATGCATAAGCATAATTCAATCTTCCAATAAGGATCAAGCACACCTTATAAAACCTTTTTTAAAATTACAAGTTGATCCCCAAGCCTTTAATAGCTTCATAGTGAATTTGCTATGATTTAATATCATTTGAAAGGGATTAGAGAAGAAAATATAAACGATGATAAACACTTTAAAACACTACAAGCTCAAGCCCAATTAAGAGAATAAAGTTTAAATTTCCATATTAGTCAAGTTTTCCCTTACATGTTTTTACTTATATAATTCTTAACATGACATTGAAAGGGTAACCATTTGCCTTACTTACGGGTCAATTAAGACATCAAGACCACACTGAGCATGGTTAAAACATGAAAGCCTCCTAATGTTATTAGGTTGATCACTCAAAAATATAAGTAAGATCAAGTGAACTTAAAATGATTTAGAAAATTCTAAAGTTGTTTGGGGTAATCCCCAAAACACCTTTGCAAGATTTTGGATATCTTGAGGACACCTAGGCTTGTTTTAATTTGTTGGGGAAAATCATCCAAAAAAAAAAAAAAAACATTAGGATTCGCTAAGATATGACTTGAGCCACTGCAACTCATTACATTAATGAGAAATTCTCATGACAGCTTAACCTACAGTAAAACCCAATGCTTAAGGGTATGAGTCTTGGATATAGTATTCAAACCCTTGTGGGCAACTGAGAATATCTGAAATAAGGTGGTATGAGTTGGACGGTTAGAGGTTAAAGGCAATGATGCAAAGCACTTATGGTGCTAAAAGTTGGATAATATAATAGTATCTCCTAGCTCGAGGACCTTCGGGAAGGGTGCATGATCGATGTTACTATTCACCAACACTTGATAAGAGTTATCCCTTGCTTTCTTAGGTTNGTATATATATATATATATATATATATATATATATATATATATAGACACACACACACACAACAACAACAACAACAATTTTTTTCTCGTGACACTATCATTTTACATGCCCGACAAATTAAGAATTTTGGATATTATTCTATAAAGTCCACTTGTTAGTCACTTTGATAGGGCTATGAGTTGCCCCTCTGATTATTTGGTTGGTAGTTTCTACTCGCGGTTGGATGGGACAAAGCACACATATTGCTTATGGTTGCTCACGGATGTCCCTCGAGAATTATGAGTATGAACCTACACCTAACTTGAATTCTTATAGCCAGTTCTGATCTTCCATATTTGTGCCACTTGACTTTTATATACACATACACACGTCTTTTGTGCTTGTTTAATCCTTCGTAATACATGTATGCTCTACTTGTAATTCTAACCCCTTTCAAAAGCGGCATCTACGGCCGTCAAAACGGCTCATTGTTCGCAAACAACTCGTGATCGGCTCGTTCACTAAGTTAACGAGCCAAACACAAACAACACGAACAAATATTTGTTCGTTCATGTTTGGCTCGTTTTGACTTGAAATACTATTAATCAATTATATATATATATTTGATGAGTAGAATTTAAAAAAAAAATTAGTTGGCTACAAGACTACAAAGATTTATAATCAATTAAAAGTATTAATTAAGAAAATAGAATAAAAATTATTAACTTAGATTCAAATGATGTTTTAAATCTTGCCCCAATTCCCACTTGGTGCATTCCTAATTGACTTTCCTACAAGCAATTGTGAAAAGTCAACTGTGAATTCCTGAAGATTGACATCTTGATAATTATCAAGATTTTTCTTAAGTGATTTCAGTCATTTAAGATGTAATTAACTATAAAGCTTTACCCTTATAGGAAATGAGAAACCCAGGTAATATAACTCCTATGTAATCTTAATATTAGGTTAGGGGATTGTCAGTCACACTGAAGGCTCGCAGACCAAACGAATGTCACAAATTCTTTAGGTGATATAATCGAGCTCACCACCAAGCAATATGTCTATCTCTCAGGATGGTGTGTTACTTCTGGTATCGTGCTCGATTACTTAAACTATCACATATATGAGATTTATTAGGTCTCACATTNGTTACGTTATGGCTGAGAGCTGTTTAATTTAGGAGATTGTCCTTGAGCTTGATCTTGAGGTGAGTAGCTGGATACAAAGCCAATAATTGATTCTTCTATTAGGGACCTGGAGCAAAGCCCTTAAGATCTTTAATTGAGAGACTTCCAGGACTTGAAAGCTGAAAATCCTGAAGGTATCCTCAGAAATTCCTCTTATAAATGATATTATGGACAAAATAGACATGCGGGGAAATAATTTCTGTTAGTTCCATTGATTTTTTCTTGGATTGCTATTTTTATCCTTTCATTTTTTCTTGGTTTGCTACTTTTATTTTACATTATTGCANGTTACGTTATGGCTGAGAGCTGTTTAATTTAGGAGATTGTCCTTGAGCTTGATCTTGAGGTGAGTAGCTGGAAACAAAGCCAATAATTGATTCTTCTATTGGGGACCTGGAGCAAAGCCCTTGAGATCTTTAATTGAGAGACTTCCAGGACTTGAAAGCTGAAAATCCTGAAGGTATCCTCAGAAATTCTTCTTATAAATGATATTATGGACAAAATAGACATGCGGGGAAATAATTTCTGTTAGCTCCATTGATTTTTTCTTGGATTGCTATTTTTATCCTTTCATTTTTTCTTGGTTTGCTACTTTTATTTTACATTATTGCATTTTTTATGCTTCTTTTCCATTATTTCCTCCTCCTCCTCAAAATTTGTAAAATAAAAACCAATACTTCAATAAAGTTCCTCTTGTAGCTGCAAAATGAAATCTCTGCTAAAAAAAAAAAAGCAGAGATCAGCAATTGCGTTAGATTGGCAGAATGTGTTGTGCTAGCCAGTTGTTCTATTTCCAAAGGCCATATTTGATATTGGAAGGCTTTTATTCCCCTTAGTTTAATCTTAGTCGTCTCTTTAGAAGACGAAGACGTAATCTAAAAAATACTTGTCCGGGGACATATTTAATTATTTTGGTAACCAGAAATCATGTGGGACGATACCCCTTGCTTAGTTTCATCTTAGTAGGTTACCTTACTGTGAAGTTTCAATCCCCTTATCAATCATTACTATTCTACATTGAAGTTTCAGTCCCCTTATCAATCATTATTATTCTACATTGAGTTTGCAGTCTCAATATATTTGATAAACTTTGATATTACATTTTAGATGCTTTATTCACGAATGATGGCAAGCATGAAAAATGTTATATTTTGTAGGGTCATGTGTCAGTATCCATCTGAAATTATCTGCATTGGTAATTTTTTTTATTATACGGACATTTGACCCACAACATCCTTTTGAATGGTTTTTACTTGTATTTTTATCTTCCTTTATCTGCCGTCCTACTTAGTGTTTATTTGATTCACAATGTGAATTTGAATTGTATTCTTCCCCCCTTTTCTTTATGTGTTTACATGGCATTATTATTGATTTTTTACCTCGTTGACAGTATTGCCAAGCATCTCGAATCTGCAAACACAATGTTTTCGTTCATATGGTGGATAATTGGTTTCTACTGGGTATCTGCCGGTGGTCAAGCCTTAACTCGCGATGCTCCTCAACTGTACTGGTACGAGTAGTTGTGTGCTTGCTTGTTTAAATCAAAATGAGTGTAATTTTTTTTTTTTTTCCTTTTATTCAATTGCCTGTTAATTTTAGTAAACAATCTTGTCTTGCAGGCTATGCATTGTGTTTCTGGCATTTGATGTTTTCTTTGTTGTTTTCTGCGTTGCTCTTGCTTGCATCATTGGCATTGCTGTTTGCTGTTGTCTACCGTGTATCATTGCAATCTTATATGCTGTTGCAGACCAGGTAAACCTTCTTTTAATATTTTTGAACTCCAAAATGTGCTTTTTTCTTATATGAGTATTTTTTGCATTCATTATCTAGCATAGTTTTCTTCACATCGATCAAAATAGACCCCGGGCAATTGAATCTCATCACTTATATTATAAGTTGATTATGAATAGCAAGCTGGAGCTGATTATTTAATTCTTCCTCTTCCATATTTTGGTCACAACATTTATTTAGTAGTTTTTTTTATGAAGATTTACATGCATACCACTTAATTTTTACTAGCATCTAAACTTTGATTTTTAAAAGATTTGAGTGGTATAAATTTAAAAAATAAAGTTTAGTTATTAGATTTGTAAATTCGGAAGAATCGGGTGGTATTTATGTAAATGTGCCATTTTTATAGCAATAATAGCCATAACTTGTTTTGAGGATGATTTGTAAGAATCTTGGGCCTTTTGGAAGTTGGAACAGAGCAGTGATCTGAGTTTCACTTTAAATAATGGTTCATATTTCCACGTAGATGACTCCTAAAATTTCCAGCGAACTGATAATCTTATTCCTATGCATGTTGCAATTGGTTGAGTTTGCTTATATAAAAATGCAGACTAAGCCTTTATTATTTCCTAGCTGGCCATTGTTTGTTTAAGATCAAGAGCATTTTTTGAAGANGGAAGAATCGGGTGGTATTTATGTAAATGTGCCATTTTTATAGCAATAATAGCCATAACTTGTTTTGAGGATAATTTGTAAGAATCTTGGGCCTTTTGGAAGTTGGAACAGAGCATTGATCTGAGTTTCACTTTAAATAATGGTTCATATTTCCACGTAGATGACTACTAAAATTTCCAGCGAACTGATAATCTTATTCCTATGCATGTTGCAATTAGTTGAGTTTGCTTAGATAAAAATGCAGACTAAGCCTTTATTATTTCCTAGCTGGCCATGGTTTGTTTAAGATCAAGAGCATTTTTTGAAGGATATGTTGGTTGCTTATTTTACTTCTTACTGATAATCATGGAAAATTGAACATACTTAGCCAGACTCTAAAGCGACACGTTTTCTCCAGCGATCCAGTTCGGCATGAGACTTGAATGCTGCTTAACGCACATGCAAAAATAATTGCAATTATTTTCAATGTTTAGGGTGTCATTGCTTTGTAAATTATAGGCTTTTGCTGAAGGAGATTTTTCTTTGGTGATTTGAATATAAAATCATCTAATAATATAAAATCTATTGTAAGTTGAAAAACAAGCTCAAAGTCATGGGATTCCAAAAATCAGGAAAAACATATCATTTTGCATTGCAATATACATGTGCAAGTTTCAGCAGCAATATAGCTTCTGTATTTCTTTTAATTCTAAAATATTTGTTCATGGTTATCTTGTTAATTCAATCGTGTTAGTTTAGTTCCATTAGGAATTTTACTAGAGCAGTTGCACTGATAATTTGGCTGATTCTGTTAATTTGTTTTCATGTGTATGGCATAAAGCAGGAAGGTGCATCAGAAGATGATATCCGTCGTCTCCCTAAGTTCAAATTCCGAAGGGCTGGCGATTCTGAGAAGAATGATGAGATATCAAGATCTTGTCGAGGAATAATGACTGAATGTGGTGACCCACAAAATGAGGTTCGCCTTTCATCTGAGGATGCGGTAAGCATTTAGGTTTTCATCTAGAATCAAATTCAGATCAACATATTGAATTATCAAATTAGCGCCATTTTGTTACTATATGAGTTTAATCACTTCTTATCTTGTTTTAGATGCACTTGACAATTATGCATATTTAAAACAGCCATTCAGTGGGTTAACATATTTTATTTTCTCCATTGTCATAAATATCAGTATAAACAATGCCAAAGTCTTTAAAGTCTTGATATTTGGTAAATAAGTTTGAAGTTAAGGAGAAAAGAAGATATATGAATAGATAAGGTAAGAGAAAATAGGTTTAGAGACTTTCATAAAGATAAATTTGGCAATATAATCTGGTGGTGTTAAGGGAAAAAACGAATGGTAAGAAAAGATAAAAAGAAAAAAAAACTTGTTTTAATATTTATTAAATAATCCTCTTAAGAAAAAAATTCTTTTAGAGGGGACGATGAAGAAAGTCATGAAGTATATTTAGGCTGATCTTTGAAAGTTAAGTGCGCTTTGAAGTATGTAAAGGTTAATATTAATAGTGGCTTTTGAAGGGTGATGGGAGATATTGTATTTGTATGGTTAGTAATGCTTTTCTATTAAATTTTAAGTGGTAAGAAAAGGTGACCCACAAAATGAGGTTCGCCTTTCATCTGAGGATGCGGTAAGCATTTAGGTTTTCATCTAGAATCAAATTCAGATCAACATATTGAATTATCAAAATTAGTGCCATTTTGTTAATATACGAGTTTAATCGCTTCTTATCTTGCTTTATATGCATTTGACAATTATGCATATTTAAAACAGCCATTCAGCGGGTTACTATATTTTATTGTCTTCATTGCCATAAATATCAGTATGAACAATGCCAAAGTCAAAGTTTTGATGTTTGGTAAATAAGTTTGATAGTTAAGGAGAAAAGAAGATATATGAATAGATAAGGTAAGAGAAAATAGGTTTAGAGACTTTGATAAAGTTAGATGTGGCAAGATAATATGGTGTTTAAGGAAAAAAATGAATGATAAGAAAATATATATATATAAAAAAAACTTATTATAATAATTATTGAATAATCCTCTTAAGAAAAAATTCTTTTAACAGGGACAATGAAGAGAGTCATGAAGTATTTTTAGGCCGATCTTTGAAAGTTAACTTAAGTGCACTTTGAAGTATGTAAAGTTAAATATTTAATGTTGGCTTTTGAAGAGTGATGGGAGATTTTGTAGTAATATGGTTAGTAATGCTTTTCTATGAAATTTTTAGTGATAAGAAAAGGTTGAATGACCAATAACAAATGAGATATTTATGAGTGTGATAATTTTAAGTTGATTACTTTCTTGAATCTTAAATTTAAGTTATGTAAGAGTATATTTCAATGTCGGCTTATAATAATTGAATAAGATAGTAAATTTTGTTTTATGTTTAAAAGATCTATTATGTAAGGAAATGATGACTCTTCATATTATACTCATTGATTATTAAAAAAGTGGTATGCAAGGTATTTGAAATTTTGATATAAAGGGGCATCAAAGAGCACTTGTAACTATTTTGTAGTTATTAAAGATATATATTTTACACCCATTGTGGAGCTTATCGTTGTCGGGTGCTAATATTATTATGAGGTCTTCGAATGATTGTTTTCGCATCTCTCGCGGAGTTGTCTCTGTCGGGTGCCGAAACGTCCTTCGTACCTCTAGCGATCATTTTTTCACCTCTCTCAGAGCTTGTTGTTGTTTGATGTTGATGTTATTATGAGGGTTTCAAATGATTTTTTTTGCATCCCTCACGGAGCCTTTCAAAGTTGGGTGCCGAAACGGCCTTCGTGCCTCTAACGTACGTTTTTACATCTGTCGCGGAGCTTGTCACTGCCGAGTGTTGATGTTATTATGAGGGATTCAGACGATCTTTTTTGCGCCCCTTGTAGAGTTTGTCGTTGCTGAGTGCTGAAACATCATTCTTTCCACTAAACGGACTTTATAAATTTTGGGAAATCAGTTCCCCGAATGTAGAACAACAAAAATCTTTCTTTTCTTTTTCGTTCATTATTTGATCCGTGACAACAAAGTATTTCAGAATATCAAAATCTCCACATTTTATTTATGATGGAAGGTACCTTGAAGGAAAAAAAGCGATCTATCTCATAAATAAAAGAAATACAAGTCAATGTTTCATGCTTTTTGCAAAAAAATTAAGGAAAGAATCTCTTCAAACCGTTGTTGTTCCAAGTTTGAGGGACCTCATTTCCCATGAAGGTCTTGAGTTTATAGGCTCTGGGTCTGGCCCTCTGCGTGATGTAGGGATCGTTTTAGGTTTGATCTAGTTTCATGACTGTCTGCCTTCTCATCGCGGGGTCAACTTTCTTTAGTACTAGGTCTTCGGGAACAAACATCTTTTTCTCGAACATTCTAGTTGAAGTATTTGGCTGTCCTTCGTTTGACTTCTTGTCGAAGGGTTGCGTTCCATTTTCCTCCGCCAGGTCGAAATCACTCATTATCCCTTTGCTTTTTATCTCGTGCCATCCCTCACCCTTGACTGTGATTGTTGTACTCAATCAACAACATAATCTCCATTCCTTGGGAAAGCATGAATGGAGTTTAACCTGTGGATGAAGATGAGGTTGTTTAAATTGCTTATAGTACCGAGAGGATTAGGTCTGCCCACTTTCCCTTCGCTCTTGCATTCTTCTTTAGTAGGTTTAGGATGATTTTGTTCGCGGCCTCTACCTACCCATTAGTTTGATGATGATGCACAAAGGAGAACTTGAGGTTAATTCCCTGGGTTTTGCAGAACTCTCACTCTTTAATCAGCGAACTGAGTTCCGTTGTTTGTGACGATGACAAGGGGCAATCCATAAAGACAGATCAAATCGGTTCAAATAAAATTTCAAACTACTCTGGCCTTTATGTCGGCAAGGAGCTTTGCTTCTATCCACTTGGAAAAATAGTCAATGACGCTAATAAAAACTTGCATTGTCCCTTGACAAGGGAAAAGGTCCGAGGATTTCGAGTCCTCATACCGCAAAAAGCTATGGATTGACTATAAGAATGAGCTTTTGGGGTGGTTGATGTCTCAGGGGCCATATTTTTGACATTGCACACACCTCCTGGATTACTCTTTTGTGTCCTTAAATAAATTTGGCCAAAAATACCCCTATCACTGGATCCAGTGAGAGAGCATTCTTCCTCTGGAGTGACTTTCACACTCTCCAACATGAAGTTCTTGGAGAATATCTTCCATCTCGTCATCTCTAACACACTTCAGGTACAAAGATGCGTCCGACTTCCTGAATAATTGTCCTCCGACAATTATATACTGGGCATCTTTGAATTTAAACCTCTTGCGATTGGTGACCTCCTCGTTGATTTCTCCTGTTTCTAGGTAGTGAACATATGGGTCGATCCAGCTTTTCTTTCCCTCGACATGAATTTCCATTGCCTATGGTTTTTCCATGGTAGACCCATCGAGTCTTTGATGCTGTCCATCTCCCAAGTGAAGGCTTATGGATAGTAGAACTGCGATATGATTTTCTTCTCTCCGGACATGTTCAATTTTGAAGCTGGTGAACCTCCTTATCTTTGCTCTCACCTTCTCAAGGTACCTTGATATCGTCTCATCTCTCGCTTCAAATTCGCCATTGATTTGATTGACAACTAGTTGCGAGCCGACTTTCACTTGTATGTGCAGTGTGCTCCCATTTTTAAAGCTAGGCAAGGACTTGCATTCAAAGCTTTGTACTCTGCTTGATTGTTAGTTACTTGAAAAATTACTTCGATTGAGTGGTGGATGTTTTCCCCCGTTAGACTGTACAAAAATACTTCGAGTCCAACTATTGATCAGTTAGAGGCATCGTCAATGAATAAAGTCCAAGTGGTACCGTCGATCGTCAGTTCTTCCTTAGGTTATTGGGTCTTGGAGAAGTCTGTCAAGAAATCATCGACGACTTGTGCTTTTATTGTCGTCTGAGAGGCGTAGGAGATATTGAATTCGCTGAACTCGATCGCCCATTTGAGTAGTCGGCCATAGTGCTCCGGGCGAGTGGGGACAGACTTCAGCGGNGTTAGACTGTACAAAAATACTTCGAGTCCAACTATTGATCAGTTAGAGGCATCGTCAATGAATAAAGTCCAAATGGTACCGTCGATCGTCAGTTCTTCCTTAGGTTCTTGGGTCTTGGAGAAGTCTGTCAATAAATCATCGACGACTTGTGCTTTTATTGTCGTCTGAGAGACGTAGGAGATATTGAATTCGCTGAATTCGATCGCCCATTTGAGTAGTCGGCCATAGTGCTCCGGGCGAGTGGGGACAGACTTCAGCGAGTGGTCGGTGACAATTTGTATGGGATGTACTTAAAGTATAGTCAGAGCTTGCGTGCTGAAATGATCAAAGAGAAAATTAGTTTCTCCATTATCGGTTACCTGAGCTCTGCATCTCTGAGGACTAGACTGGTGTAGTATATTAAATATTGTTTCTCGGCCTCTTCTCTAAGTAGGATCAACCTGATTGCGTCTAGCCCGATCCCCAAGTAAGGGAGAGTTTTTTCTTCGTCTTTGGGCTTTGGAGAAGAGGGATGAGGGTGGGGAGGCGTGATTGTTTCAGGTTTGTGAAAGTTTCTTTAGATTTGGACATCCATTCAAATATTTGGCTTTTCTAAGCATTTTGAGGAAATGGGCTCATTTGTCTCNGAGAAGAGGGATGAGGGTGGGGAGGCGTGATTGTTTCAGGTTTGTGAAAGTTTCTTTAGATTTGGACATCCAATCAAATATTTGGCTTTTCTAAGCATTTTGAGGAAAGGGGCTCATTTGTCTTCTGATTTGGAAATGCATCTACTGAGTCTTGCTATTTGGCATTTTAGTTATTGTATCTATTTGGTGTTTCTGGGTGATGGCATGTCGGCGAGGGCTTGAATTTTTTCCGGGTTAGCTTTTATGCCCTTAGGGGTTAGCAGGTATCCCAGGAATTTGCACGTTGATGGTCCAAATGTGCATTTCAATGGATTCAATCTCATGCTAAATTTTTTAAGTGTTTGAAATGCTTCTTTTAAGTCTTTTATATGCTTGGCGGTCGATCAATTTTCGACTAACACATCGTCAACGTACACCTCAATATTTTTTTCTTTTTGATTAACAAAAATTATATTCATAAGATGGTGGTAAGTCGCTCAAGCTTTCTTAAGCCCAAATGAAATTACATTATAGCAATAAATTCCCTCACTAGTAATAAAAAAGGTTTTTTTGGCATCTTCAGGGTGCATCTTTATCTGTTCGTACCCGGAGAATGCATTGTGGAAATTGAGAACTGAGTGGCTGACCATCAAATCCACCGGTGCGTCGATTTTCGACAAGGGGTAGACATCCTTCGGATAGGCTGTATTAAAGTTGGTGAAATCCACACACATCCCCCATTTGCCACTTGCCTTTTGCACCATTACGACGTTGGAGATCCACGTGGGGTTTTGTACCTCTCGAAGGTATCCGAAGTCCTTGAACATCTGTACCTCATCTCAGATAGGTCCTGCCAATGTTGTGGCTGAACTTTTGATTTTTTGCTTCACCAGTCGGGTTGTCAGACCCACGTTCAATCGATGACATGGCGCGCCAATTGGCACGCCAAACGTTTCGGCTGTTGTCCATGCAAAGACATCTCAATTCTCCTGGAGGGTTCTGTTAAAATATTCTTTGTGTCCTGCGTCAAAAGCTTCACTAATAAGTGATATTTACCTGGTTCATCTTCGTCAGCAGGGACCTTAAAGGTGTTCTCGTTGGTTTCGAGACCACCTCCCCTCAAGTTTTGGATGTCTAGGTGGTCGTTTTCCATGCTACTTATGGCTCACAGATAACACACCCGAGACTGCTCCAGGTCTCCCCTGATTGTGATGACCTCTCCATCCTCAGGAAACTTGGAGTGGTCGATCAATTATGGCATTGTACGTTGGGGGAGAGACCACCACGAGGAAGTCTTCCGTCGACGTAAATTGTTTTCCATTTTCTTCCCACCTTAACGGGAGTCCGATTATTTTGAGGGCTTCCTTCCTTTCTCTAAAGAAACCGTATAGTGGTTCCACTGGTGTAGTCATTTGGTCGATGGTGAGACTTAACTTGTCAAAAACCTTTTTAAACAGTATATTCATAGAGCATCTTGTTTCAATGAGAATGCTCTCCATCTGATAGTTGTTGTCGACTGCCATTATTATAATGGCGTCGTTGTGGGGGTTACCCTTTTGGGGTGATTCTTGTCAGTGAAGTACATAGGTGGATGGCCCTTGAGTTTTAAAGCGAAAGCTGCGGCGCAGATTTCCCTAGTCTATTGTCTTTTCCGGTTCGCTCACTTGGGTGGTTCGATCCCTCAAACTATGGCGGGCACAAATTACAAGTCTGGATGGCGTTGGTGCAGATTGGTTCGTCGGGTGTTCTGCCCATTGGGGCTTTGTCTNGCCCTTGAGTTTTAAAGCGAAAGCTGCGGCGCAGATTTCCCTAGTCTATTGTCTTTTCCGGTTCGCTCACTTTGGTGGTTCGATCCCTCAAACTATGGCGGGCACAAATCTCACGTCTGGATGGCGTTGGTGCAGATTGGTTCGTCGGGTGTTCTGCCCATTGGGGCTTTGTCCTGTCTCTGGATCCAGGCCCCCGGGGCGACGAACTCCTTGAACTTCCCTTCCTTTATCAGCTTATCCATGTCATTGCCGGGAGTACTTACATTATTTCCTGCTGTCCTCGAGGAAGGGCTCCTGTTCTCATTGACGGAAGAAATCCTTGTCTTGAGTAGCTTCTACTATCTCAGGCATTGATGCCCTTAGAGGGGTTGTTCTAGGGACCTCGTGGTTGTACTGAGGTCATTCGTGGTATTGGATCAATCATTGATCACGGGTCTTCTCTTGTATTTTTTGGTCGCCTTAAGGATGTGTGGAGCTATTGCGGGGGTGATTTTCATGACATGGGCGGATGGGTGGTCGCGCTTTCTCCCTTACTTTCTACTAACTGTCCTACGATGGTTGCTTCTGATGTCTTTGTCCGGAGGACTCAGGAGCATTTTCATATGCGTTGGTGTATTTGTTGGTCATCACCAATAACTCGGCCAGACTTTGGGGCTCTGCAAGATCGAGGTCAAAGCAGAGTTTCTCCGATCTCAACCCTTGTGTCAAGGCGATTTGAGCCATGTCGGTTTCAAATCCTTCACCTATAGTGTTTCTTTTCGGAAATGTGTAATGAATGAGCACAAGCTCTCTTTGGGCCACTGTTTTAATTGCCATAGAGACCGAACAGTCTTCTTTGGTCTTAACGCACTAGCAAATCGTGTAAGAAAAATCCTTCTAAATTTTGCATAGCAGGTAATTACCCCAACTGGTAATGCATTGAACCATCTCAGAGCAGAAGATCTCAATGTTGTAAAGAACAGTTTGCACTTGAAGACATTGAAGATCTTTAGTAAGCACATTGAAGATTCAAAAAACGCAAGTTGGTCGTTGGGATCCGATCGTCCCTTGTATGACTCCAAGGCTAGCAGCTTAAACTTTTCTAGGGGTTTAACTTCAAAGATCTATAATGAGAAAATGCTTTTCGGTTGTCGATTCATTTCAATCCGCCCAATTCACTATCTTTCTACCACCTGGGCGAATTCGGTACATCATATCTTCAACCCTCTCCTACTGGTGGGTTGTCCTCATTTCATTATGCATTGGGGGTCCTTCTCGAGGGGGTTCATGTGCCTCAAGCTGGCTTATCCCACCCACCCACACACGGGAGAGGGGCTTCCCTCAAGGCTGCGATTGCTCCGAGTATTTTTGCAAATTGTCCCGACATCTGATTAGTGATCTGAGTTCTCAAGTCCTGCAGTCCCTGTTGAACAAATTCTTCCATATACTCTCTGGTGCATCCCTTTTTTACCATGTTCCTCTAACTGGTTTCTCTTTGTTGTGATTGTTGTTATGCTTCTCTTTTTATTAATGACATGGTTCCACGTTCACTGCACCTTAAATGATATTGAATTCGAAAGTGTCTAGGAAACACACCCATGGAATAAAGCGTGCTTGAAAGAAGGAGAAACAATAGAGAATAGTGAAAATGCGCCGCCTTTTATTATGAAATGATCTCTATTTATAGACATAGGTGGTCTGAATGTTACCGTTATAAATTTACCCTCTAATCATTAGACTTTGCAAGGGCCACCTTAGTAAATCTTCAAGAGAATACAATATAATATTTACAAAAGCCATCTGACTGGTGCTTAGGCTGGCGACCATACTGGTCGATCGATCGCTTCTAGACTACTTGTAGGAATTCTATCGTTGATGATTTCAATCCATTATCAGTCGTCTCGAGTCTTGCCTACGATCTACACTCTCTTCGGTTGATATTTGGCCCTATCAAGCTGACAACCGATCGAGTGGCCCGATGCATGGTTCACCAATTGACGTTCTTCTTTGGTCATTTTGTATGTTCACCTTTNGACAACCGATCGAGTGGCCCGATGCATGGTTCACCAATTGACGTTCTTCTTTGGTCATTTTGTATGTTCACCGTTTGTCTTCCTCCGATCTTCTTGCCTCTTGAGATCTTTTTCACATTGTTCAGCCCTTCTTTCACCTTTTTAATGATCATCTCCCGTTCTGGCTGTTGGATTGCTTTGAGATCCGAGTCGCCTTATTTTTTATACTATATATATATATATATAATCTTTCTCTATTAGGTTTTTTTGGTGTCTAGTAGTGGATGATATTTCAATTTTAATAACTTATGTACAAAATTGTGCAACTTGCTTAACCTTGTGTTAGGATGTTTTGTTTCCAATTATAAGGTTGTGAGTTCAAGCCTGGTGCATTGGGATGTGTGGGATAGAAAACTTTATAAAGACAAGGTTCATATGTTTAGATTATATACTTCAGATATGAAACCCGAACTAGGACTTGCNACCTTGTGTTAGGATGTTTTGTTTCCAATTATAAGGTTGTGAGTTCAAGCCTGGTGCATTGGGATGTGTGGGTAAGTTTAAAAAAAATAAATAAATAGAAAACTTTATAAAGACAAGGTTAACACCTCGTTTAGATTATATACTTCAGATATGAAACCCGAACTAGGACTTGGNAAGTTTAAAAAAAATAAATAAATAGAAAACTTTATAAAGACAAGGTTAACACCTCGTTTAGATTATATACTTTCAGATATGAAACCCGAACTAGGACTTGGAAATAGAGAAAAATGGCATATAGCTTTCTGGGAATAATTTTGTTATTCATATTAGTTGTTGATTGAGCAAAGAATTTTCATTTATAGCAGGATTATATTAAAGATGAACATCAAGTCTTAATATTTTATATTGGCTGGGGATGCTCACAAAAGATATCAAGTCTTAATACTTTATATCTAATTGCTGTGTTGTCTGTTTAGAACAATGAAAAAATGATTATGTCATCTATATAATTTTCGTTCGTATAATATTAATATTATCAATTAATATTACTAGAGGATAGTGTGATTTAAATTTATCATATTGAAGAATTTGCATTCTTAGGAGGATGATATAACTTATATAATATAAGCTGTGTGCTCAAAATGATTAAGTGTTTCAGGATAATTATCCTATAAGAGTATCTAGATATTATAAGGCAGTTTATCTTGTAACGATCTGAGTTTTGAGTAGTAAAAAATCATTGATAATCAAGTTGAATATGACAAATGAAAATTTTAAGATCAATATATGACAAAACTAGACTTGATATTTATGAATAATTATATTAGAGTAATGGTTAGAGTGAGATTTATTAGATATAAAATGGTAAAAAATTGGCATTGATGGGTTTGGTATGCTCAGAATAAAGCACCCATAAGTCAAATAAAATTAGTGTCATATTCAACATCCATGTGGGTTGGATGCAACTTTTTTTTTGTAAATGTGATTGTAAAATTTTGGTGAGAAAAGTAATTTCATAGAAAATTATGTCGTGAATTATAAATATTTATCTTTTAAACCCCAAATTTTCACGTCTACCACCACACTTTATAGGCCTGGGCGCAGAAAGTAAGTTTGGAACGTAGCAGCAAGAAAGTAGTTTCCCAAATAAAATCATAATATTGATCTAAAATGCGAAGTAAATAGAAAGTTGTCTCCCACATACCTCCTATATTAAAACTGAAAGCTGAGTTCTTCATTAAAGCTTCTATCATATTGTTGATATTTATTGTCTCTTTGATATTGCGGTAAGAAAACACAAAAGAAACTAATTCATATTTAACATTTGTTTTTCTTTATCATTTTGAGCAAAATAGGAGTGCTGCATCTGCCTCTCAGCATATGATGATGGCGTGGAAGTGCGCCAACTCCCGTGCGGCCACCATTTTCACTGTGCCTGCATAGACAAATGGCTTCACATTAATGCGACATGTCCTCTATGCAAGTATAACATCATAAAGAGCTGCAGCAATTCAGAGTAGTACAAAAAAAGAAAAGACTCTGAGATTGATTCATTTCCTCCTCTAATTCTGAGTCATGTGTTTTGTGTTCCTGTGTGTTTTTGTACTGTTTTCTCTTCTGTCTGTGTGCTTTGTGCTTCTGATCTCTGATTCCTAAAGTTTATAATGCCAAACTTTTATATTTATGTTTTCTGTAAATAAGGAATTTTATGCNGAGGATATTGTGATTTAAATTTATCATATTGAAGAATTTGCATTCTTAGGAGGATGATATAACTTATATAATTTAAGCTGTGTGTTCAAAATGATCAAGTGTTTCAGCATAATTATCCTATAAGAGTATCTAGATATTGAAATGTGAAATTCTTAGCTCTATTATAAGGATCTGAGTTTTGAGTAGTTAAAAATCATTGATAATCTAGTTGAATATGACAAATGCAAATTTCAATATCAATATATGGCAAAACTAAACTTGATATTTATGAATAATTATATTAATGGTTAGAGTGATATTTATTAGATATAAAATGGTAAAATATTGGCGTTGATGGGTTTGGTTATGCTCAAATAAAAAAAAACACCCCTAAGTCAAATAAAATTAGTGTCATATTCCGTATCCGTTTGGGATGGATGCAACTATTTTTTGGTAAATGTGGTCGTAAGATTTTGGCGAGAAAAGCCACACTTTTTAGGCCTGGGCGCAAAAAACAAGTTCTGAACATAACAGCAAGAAAGTAGTTTCCCAAACAAAACCATAATATCGATCTGAAATGCGAAGTAGATAGAAAGTTGTCTCTAACATACCTCCTAGGTTCGAGCTATATTAAAACCGAAAGCTGAGTTCTTCATTAAAGCTTCTATCATATTGTTGATAGTTATTGTCTGTTTGATATTGTGGTAAGAAAAAACAAAAGAAATTAATTCATATTTTACATTTGTTTTTCTTTATCATTTTGAGCAAAATAGGAGTGCTGCATCTGCCTCTCAGCATATGATGATGGCGTGGAAGTGCGCCAACTCCCGTGCGGCCACCATTTTCACTGTGCCTGCATAGACAAATGGCTTCACATTAATGCGACATGTCCTCTATGCAAGTATAACATCATAAAGAGCTGCAGCAATTCAGAGTAGTACAAAAA
>JXCR01092787.1:25146-46771 GCA_002079205.1 Phalaenopsis hybrid cultivar | reverse complement strand
GAGAAGAGAGCGGAGGAGATGGTGCTGCCGCCGTACTTCTACAATGTGCCGGAGATGGAGGAGAGAAAATGGAGGGCGTGGTTTGTGCCTTTGATTGTGTTTTGCAATGTGGTGGTGATGATGGTGGAGATGTTTGTTAATGAGTGTCCTGTTCATGGTGGGGGAAGAAGAAGCTGTGTTGCTGGATTTCTAGGGCGGTTTTCTTTCCAGCCTATTAGAGAAAATCCTCTGCTTGGACCTTCATCACTCACGTATATTTCTTTCCCTCTTTTTTATGCAGGTGATGATTTTGTTTTGATTAAGATGCATAATTACAAAGAAAAAAAATTTAAATTTAAATAAATATGACCGGTTGCTTTCAAAGGAGGTTTGAGCTTGACATTATGCAGGTAGTACTCAAAATAATAATATAATAATAATAATCTATGCAAAAATATTTAAATTTGTTTGGTTGGCTTCATGAACTGCAAATTTTTTTTTAATATGCTATACAGCTCTGAAATCTCTCTACATCTACAAATTTGGTGTTAAGATGAAGTATATAAACATGATTTTGGGAATCTGTTTTCAGATTGGAGAAAGTTGGAGCTCTTCAATGGGAAAAAATAGTGCATCAGCATCAATGGTGGAGGCTGCTTGTTTCCATGTGGTTGCATGCTGGCCTCATTCATTTGCTTGTAGACATATTAAGTCTGATATTCATTGGCATTCGCCTCGAGCAACACTTTGGCTTTGGTAATAAAAAACTATGGTTTAGTTTAATCTTAGGTTTTTTTTTTTGGAAAATTTGATAGATTTGGTCCTTCAAACTGGTTGAACCAATCGGTTTCGATTCTATTAGAAATCATTTTGAAATGAAGCCCTGGTTCGACGAAATTACTTAGTCTTAGTTAATTTTGTTTGAAAGTTAAACTGAATGACCATATTTTGTCCTTCATTGTATGAAAAAATATTCCGTCCGAATATCCGCATGTTTGGACAGGACGGCCAACCACCAGGCGATGTGCAGCCCGGTGGTTGGCCGTATGCAGTGTCTTGACGGAATATTTTCTCCCATTGCTCATGCTTAAATCAACTAAACCTATTTTCAATTATATTATATCTATAAATTCCTAATTATATCATCTAATTATAATCATTCAAAGATATTTCCATTGAACATTGTTGGCTTACTTCACCATTTAACCGCTTAGCTTTAGCTCATAAAGTAATGTAAGCATTCATACCCCATTTCCCATAATATTATAAGGTGTTAGATATGTCAATACATAAGAATTTACTGGTATATATGTAAATCTTCCAATTCTATAATACCTAAGCATTAAGTGCTCTTACATCTTATAAATCTGATATTTATCTCTTCACCCTAACTATATTTTCTACTATTGTGAACTTGCAGTGAGGATTGGCACAATTTATCTCATCTCAGGAGTATTTGGCAATGTGCTTTCATCTCTTTTTATAACAAAAGGCATCTCAGTTGGACCCTCTGGTGCTCTTTTTGGACTTCTTGGAGCAATGTTTTCAGAACTCATCACAAATTGGACCATCTATTCTAATAGAGTAAATTCTTTAAACTTAAACATGTACATACACACCACACAATTCTTATGTCTTTACATATCTAATACCTAAACTTTCCTATTTATATGCATTTATGGCACTCATATCTTTAATATCACCTAACAAAAATGAAATGCACCTTTTCATGCATAAGTTTATGACATCAAGAGTGTTCTAAATTTTTCAAGTTTCCAGCTATGTTCTCATAATTTCTTCTGCATGACAGGCTGCAGCTATATCAACTCTACTATTAGTTATAATCATAAATCTGGTGATTGGAATATTGCCACTAGTGAACAATTTTGCGCACATTGGTGGATTTATAGCAGGTTTTCTTCTGGGATTTGTTCTTCTAATGAGGCCTCAATTTGGTTGGATTGAGAGGCACAGTCTTCTTCAATGCCAATCCACATCAAAATACAAGCTTTATCAGCTTGTGCTTTGGGTTACAGCAATCATTTCTCTTCTTGTTGGGTGAGTATAAGCAGCTTATAACAAATAAATTTATGACATTTTTATATGTTTGTGTACTCTCATAATTTCATTATGAAATATATATATATATATTTTAATATTTTTGCAGGTTAGTTGTTAGTTTTGTGATACTATTCAAAGGAGTGGATGGTGGTGAGGGGTGTCATTGGTGTAGTTATATGAACTGTGTTCCTACATCAAAATGGTCCTGCGAGAATTGAAGAACTGTCCTTGCTTTCTCTTGTTTGTGGAGTGTTAATTTTTGCTAATTTTTTTATTTGATTAATATATTCATTTTTTGTTTTTTTTTATTGTGGTTATTTCAATATGGTTGCTAAATTGATGTGGGAAAAAAAAAAAGTTTGTAAGATACTTGTTTTTCTTCTTGTTTATTTTGTAGGACATCTTGGAATGTATTTTTTTAGGGATAATTTCATATAGACCACTCGAAACATTGATATTTATAAATTACACCGGTGATTTTTTTTATTTTTTTATTTTTTATTTTTGTGAACTATTGAACCGATGTATTTACGTCATGATCAAACTATGGAGAATTTGATAAAATGAAAATTATGGGTTGAGGTTTTACCATGAATTTTGATATTTGAGTGAGAATTTGAAAGATTGGTGAAAGAGAGCGATTGATTTGTAAATAATAAGGTTCGAGCGGTTNAAATTATGGGTTGAGGTTTTACCATGAAATTTGATATTTGAGTGAGAATTTGAAAGATTGGTGAAAGAGAGCCATTGATTTGTAAATAACAAGGTTCGAGCGGTCTGTATGTAATTGCTCCTTTCTTTTAATAATTAATTTTCTTTATGTTTTTATTTTTAATAAACTAGTTGCATCAAGCTATTTATTTATTTATATAGACATAATGCCTTTATTTTTATCTTAAATTTGTTTAAAACAACTCATTTATAATTGATAAAATTAGAAGTCATACTGCTCTGCAATTTTTTTTAGAGTTTTTACTTGGCAAATTCTTANTTTTTATTTTTAATAAACTAGTTGCATCAAGCTATTTATTTATTTATATAGACATAATGCCTTTATTTTTATTTTAAATTTGTTTAAACCAACTCATTTATAATTGATAAAATTAGAAGTCATACTGCTCTGCAATTTTTTTTTAGAGTTTTTACTTAACAAATTCTCAAAACTTTTAATATAACAACCTAGCCACTCATTTCTCTTATATTTCATGCCAACCCCCTAAAACCCATAAATTCCTCATTTTTGCCCCTCCCACCTCACACCACTCGTGCATGTCTCCCTCGGTAGGTGTTTCGTCGTCCTCCATGTCTCTTCTTCTCATCTGTCGTCAATTGNTAGCCACTCATTTCTCTTATATTTCATGCCAACCCCCTAAAACCCATAAATTCCTCATTTTTTCCCCTCTCACCTCACACCACTCGTGCATGTCTCCCTCCATAGGAGTTTCGCCGTCCTCCATGTCTCTTCTTCTAATTTGTCGCCAATTGTTAACATCTTTGTCCTGTAAGTTGCAAAAGTCCTCTTCCCTTTCGGTCTCCTCTATTTAGTGGGAAACCCTTGCACCTTCACACGTCGAGTANCTGTCGTCAATTGTTAACATCTTTGTCTTGTAAGTTGCAAAAACCCTCTTCCCTTTCGGTCTCCTCTATTTACTGGGAGACCCTTGCACCTTCACACTTCGAGTGGTACCGAAGAAGGCGAGGGTTTCTAGCATGCCACAACTCAGGCGAGTTTCCCCATTTTCTCTTACATTTTTCTCTTAGAAAGAATTTTATTTAATTTCTCTTAGATTTTGTTGAATCTCTCATCATTCTCATGAATTTTCTCTTAAATCAGTTAGTCCTTAGCGCCATGGCGCTAGGCTTTTGGTGCCAGGTCTGGCACCCACAGTGGTGCAATAATTTGTGCTTTCATGTAAGAGACTATTTCTGTGATGTTTTGGACGCCTAGGCTCTCAGTCTGGCGCCTAGACGCCGAGAGATTGGCGACAAAATTCCAATGGTTGGACTTAGATGTTAGCCCCAAAACTCTGATTTTCACCTGGAGCACATGACGGAGGATTTTCTCAATCCGTAAGCTATGGGAGACGCCAGATGAGTGAAATGCAGTCCCATAACTCGAGAACTTAGTATTCCAGTTTGCGAATCACCGGGGGGAATCACTCCCCACAATCTTCCTAAGCCACGACACTGGTATGGTGTCCCAAACCCTAACTTTTCGTAGTGTGCGTAGGAGGACTCTGTGACTTCCTTTGGCCATGGTAGGCTCTAGATGGATGTACGGTGATCTCTAAATATTAGAATAAGCACCAAATTTGTTCCATGTCTTGAACGAACCTTCCTNTAATTTCTCTTAGATTTTGTTGAATCTCTCATCATTCTCATGAATTTTCTCTTAAATCAGTTAGTCCTTAGCACCATGGCGCTAGGCTTTTGGTGCCAGGTTTGGCGCCCAGAGTGGTGCAGTACTTCGTGCTCTCATGTCAGAGGCTATTTCTGTGATGTTTTGGACGCTAGGCCCTCAGTCTGGCGCCTAGTTGTCCAGAGATTGGCGACAAAATTCCAATGACTGGACTTAGATGTTAGCCCCAAAACTCTGATTTTCACCTTAAGCACCCGACGAAGGATTTTCTCGATCCGTAAGTTATGGGAGACGCCATAAGAGTGAAATGAAGTCCCATAACTCGAGAACTTAGTATTCCAGTCTGTGAATCACTGGGGGAATTGCTCCCCACAATCTTCCTAAGCCACGACACTGGTAAGGTGTACCAAACCCTAACTTTTCGTAGTGTGCGTAGGAGGGCTCTGTGACTTCCTTTGGCATTGGTAGGCTCTAGACGGAAGTACAGTGATCTCTAAATATTAGAATAAGCACCAAGTTTGTTCCATGTCTTGAACGAACCTTCCCGATGGCAGGTTCTCCCAGGCAAGGCTAAATCACCGCCAACCCTAGCTCCCTAGAGAGTCCCGTGTGGGTGTTCTGAGCTGTTGGATGCTACAAAAGAACCTTAGACCATCTCAAGTCATGTATGTGGACAACCTACAGTCGTGACACCAAAAATAGTGCCAACATAACCATTTGCATGGAGTATTGTTCAGATATGAATGCAGTTGGGGGCTAGTTTCATGTATTTCTCTAAAACTTTTGTCAAATTCTGCTCTAATATATGCATTTGCAGGTAGCCAAACATTGTGTCAGATTGCATTGTTACCATGAAAATAGTGGTATTATTTATTGTTCTTCCATAAATGAGACATGCAAACTCTATGCTAGTATTAGAAAAGACGACACTAAGTGCCTTTATCAAATCTTTTTTCCATATCAGAGATAAATGTCAGTGGTGCAACTTCAAACTCAAACCACAAATCTAAATGTCTCAAAAACCATTCCCAGGACTTCTTTGACTCCAACTCAACAGCTGCAAATGCAGTTGTAATGGTCAATATTCCCATCCAGTGCATTTGCTAAAAGCAACACTTCTAGATATTTTAATTCTAAGTGACATGCATCAAACCCCACAAAATATCTACAACCAACTATGAACCCGTCAATACGCACCCTAAAACTGACGCATGTTCTCTCAAATGCATGATTAATGCTATTGTAATAAAAACAATGTGAGATTCAGGGCTTTTTTAGACAAGTTCAGCATAGAGTGCAGACACCAACTTGAAACTATCATCAACTACTTCAAATATTTAGAGTCTTTTTGGGGTAGCTGCAAATTATTTATAATCTGCTGATAAGCAGATTATCTTAATAATCTGATAATCTTCAGATTATTAGGATAAGCTAGCTTGTTATTTGAGAGAACTTATTCAGAACAACTTATTTGTAACTGTTATTGGATAAATGACAATTCTGCCCCTGTTTAGTGATGTTATTTGCAACAGAACTATATGGGCAAAATGATAGATAAAACAGAAGCTGCAAACCATTACATATCAGTTCAAAGAAGCAACATAGAGTGCTCATTCTCTCGTGAGTATCAAAAGAAATAAAATAAAGAGAAATATAATTACAACTACAATTAAAAATATTAAAATGTTTAACTTAAAACTCTAACGACGTCTGTCCTCAGGTGTAGTGTCCTCCTGGGAAACCATCGTACTCCGATCACTGTCGGTAGTAGAATATGTCGGAATGTCAGCCCAACGGAAGAAACTGAATCGCGCTGAAATGCCCATCCGATAATCGTAGAATTGTCTCCCACTGTTGTGACACTAACGTGATGTGAGTAAAGAGGTCGTTAGTCCACTGTAACACAAAACAATTGGGGAGGTCTCTAAAATCATAGAGCTCATGTTGCTACAAAGATAAAAGAACAAAACAATCATTTGTCAGATCAGAGAATTAAATTAAGTTCTATATAGCTACAAGAGAACTGAATTAAACGAAAACCGTATCAAACTAAAAAGAAAAAAAAAGTGAGTGTGCGGTCTCAAACAAGTAACTATACCAACCCACGTGTCTGCCACAACAATGAGACAGTAGACCTTAAAAAAAGAGAGTTCTTGGTTGTCTTTAACCCACGGGGACGATCGTCCTGGGATACATGTGCCTATCATAAAAAAAAACCATCCAGTAGATCCTCATATACCGCTGCACTGAAAAGAAGAGAGGACCTAAGTTGCATTCTTTAGGATTTCACAAGCAATACCGACATGATACAATCATCCTGTGTCAGATGTGCATATCACCAAAAAAGACAAACTACATAAATCCACATAATCCGATGCACCCAAAAGAAGTGAGGATATAAGTTGTCTTCATTAGGAATACACATGCAACATTAGATAACAACAATGAATCGATCCCGAAAGAACTCATTAGTCCATATTTTTCATCGTTCACCACTGACCTCACACACCCACAAAAAAAAAAAGAAAAAAGAAAAAAAAACAAAACAAAGAACCTGTTTAACCTCTGTGTTACCTTAAATCAATGATATAAGAGAAGGGGGAAAAGGAGGAGAGTCCTAGCTAATTCTCAAAGAAAAGGAAAGAAATGAGAGTTTATGCAAACTCTAAGAGAAATGACGATAAATATTGGAGCTTTAGCAAACCTTCTGTTGCGTTACAACAAAAGCCTGAAACCCTCGCTTTCCTCTAGTTCACTCCAAGGTGAAACGTTCGAAGTTCCCACTGGTGAAGCCTTCTTCGTGACGATTGGCATGTGGAGGTGCGAGGGTTTCCTGCTTAAAAGAAGAGGCTGAAAGGGAAGAAATGTTTCATGACTTACTGTTGTATTCACAACTCAAGGTTGTGTTCAAGCACTAAAAAGAGCTGGTCGTAGCGATTAACAATTGACGACATATTACATGAGGAGACACAGAGGACGAAGGAGCCCCTAAGAAGGAAGTCGTGCACGAGCGACGTGAGGTGGTAGGGGCGGAAATGGGGGATTTGACGGTTTCAGGGGGATTGGCATGAGATATAAGAGAAATAGTTGACTAGGATGTTATATTAAAAGTTTTAGGGGCTTGCCAAGTATTAGATATGAGAATACTTGAATCTTTATAATCATAATGTTCAACTCAAATTACAAATTAAGTAGATGTTTCACAAATTACACATAACTTGGCTTAATTGTAACTCGTTCATGATAACTTAATTAACTAATCAAACATATTTGAATTAAGATAAATACTTAAATGAGCAAACTTGAATTACTTATTATTTAATTAATTAATGTACACAAATAGTAACAGGAACAAACTCATTAAAAAGCTCAGTAAAAACAGACTCATGAATTATATCATTTTTAATATTTATTTTTTAAAATCAAAAGATACTAATTTATTTTTACAAACAAACTGCTTGTATAAAGCTTCACTAAGATTCAATTTAGGCTTGATTAAAGGTCAATTATGGCTCATCTATTTTGTTAGGTAAGCTACTCATTAATACAAACCGAGCTCAATAAAAACAAGCCAAGCCAGGTCAAAAGTGAATAAATGTCATGAAAAAGAAAAAAAACCGAGTTCAATTGTTTTTATCTATTTTAAATATGATTTTTTTTTTAACATTTTGAGTAAAGTTTTTAAATTAAAATTAAGTGCTAATATATAATTACATCTAAACCAGAATTTAGGGGGTGAGATCACAATAAAACACAAGCTATGACAATGTTAAATTTTGTTATTTCCCGTACCCCAACCTGTTGGTTGGCATCATCGGTATAAGACTCCTCAGGTAGGGAGTTCGAAATCCCCTCCAGCAAAGCGACCCTTGAGGAGGTGGTACTCGAATTATTAGGCACATTAGAAGTGCCTGGAGACCGTATAATAGCCTCTAACCTGGCGAGGTGAGACTTGAGGATGTGTTACTCGAATTGTTAGGCACAGTAGAAGTGACTGGAGGCAANTGGTAGCGGCGGAAATGAGGGATTTGACGGTTTCAAAGGGATTGACATAAGATATAAGAGAAATAGTTGACTAGGATGTTATATTAAAAGTTTAAGGGATTGCCAAGAATTGGATATGAGAATGGTTGAATCTTTATAATTATCATGTTGATCAAATTTATTTTCAAACAACTGCAAATATTAAATTAATAAATGGACAAGGAAGAGTTAAGGCTACAAATTAAGTAAATGTTTGACAAATTACACATAACTTGGCTTAATTGTAACTCCTTAATTAACTAATCAAACATATTTGAATTAAGATAAATACTTAAATGAGCAAACTTGAATAACTTATTATTTAATTAATTAATGTACACAAATAGTAACAGGGACAAACTCATTATAAAAACAGACTCATGAATTATATCATTTTTAATATTTATTTTTCAAACTCAAAAGATACTAATTTATTTTTACAAACAAACTGCTTGTATAAAGCTTCACTAAGATTAAATTAAGGCTTGATTAAAGGTTAATTATGGCTCATTTATTTTGTTAGGTAAGCTACTCATTAATATGCTCAATATCCCCATACAAACCGAGCTCAATTAAAACAGGCCAAGCCAGATCAAAAGTGAATAAATATCATGAAAAACAAAAAAAAACCGAGTTCAATTGTTTTTATCTATTTTAAATATGAATTTTTTATTTTTTTAAAATTTGAGTAAATTTTATAAATTAAAAGTGTTAATGTACAATTACATCTAAACCAGAATATAGGGGATAGATCACAATAAAACACAAACTATGACAATGTTAAATTTTGTTATTTCCCGTACCCCGACTTGTTAGTTGACATCCTCGGTATAAAACTCTTTAGGTCGGGAGTTCGAAATCCCCTTNTTACTTTATTAAATTTGGATGAAATTTTTATTCAACCGTTTGATGAAAGTTAAACTAATATTTTAGTCTTAGCTTATGAGTTATATTCTTCTTAGCAACCTTAAAATAGATTGCCCATATATTTGTTATTTTATTTTCTATGATATAATTTCTTAGAATTTGGATCGATTCCCTTGGTTTTGGTATTGGGTTTGGTTGAGCTATTATCTTTATTGCCTTTATTTCTTGGTTGTTGGGGCCCTTGTTTCAGCTTGGTTTGGTTCTGTAGGACTTTGTGTGGATTCTAGTATTTGTTGATGTTTTGTATGTTTTTTTTTTTTTATATGATTACCATGGGAAAGATAGTTGGTGGAGGTTATTTTATGGAAGCTATAGTCATATATTGACTGAAGCATTATTGTTGCTTCTGATTTCTTGTTTTCCTTCTTCCTGAGGCTTTTATGACATGTTTTAATGTTGTTGATCATTGAAGTTGATAGCATTGGATTCTTCTTCCACTATTCTAGTTCTTATTGGCCATATTGTTTCTTATGTTGTATTTATTTGTAGTTTTGGTTTGTTTGTTGGTTGTGTTTTTGAGTGGTTGTATATGTGTCTTAAGTGTTGTATGTCTTTAATTTTCTTTAATATAAGTTGTGTGTGAACCTCATCTTTCCTAATAATAAAAAAAATCTATTTAAAACAATAAAATTTCCCCCCTCAAGCATGAAAATTCTACACTATGAAATTAGAGAATCTGATCCACTTCAATTAAAATACAACAATAACAATAAGTTTTTATCCCACTAAGTGATGTCAGCTACATGAATCCTTTTTATCCATTGTATCTTATTGAGGGTCATATATATTTTTTAAATTCTAATATATTGAAATCAAGTTTTACACAATATGCTCAAATCTTTTTAAATTTAGTGTATGCTTTCCTTAACATAAGTTGAATCTAAAACATCTACTCTCTGAAAAGTAAACCACTTCAATTAAAATAGATAGATATTTTATTTAAATAAATAATAATAATTTAATTAATTATATTCTTAAAGATTAACTCATAAATCATGTAATTTTTTTTTTATTGAAATAAAATTTACCACGGGATTCTTAAAAAAAAAAACTCATTTGATAAGCAAAATAAATTTGGCCCGGATTTAATTCGAGCTGAACATGAATGAATTCTAATTCAAATCAAGTTGCGATAAATACATTTTTCACGAGCAAGTGTACATTTCAAATTTAAACTGAGCCGCATCACTATTCAATGTTCACCGACGGCTAGTCGGCCCTACCGAGCCGTAATGTTCTTCACCCTGGGAGAAGTTTAGGATTTTGGTTTCATGTAAGGCAACAGAAGTGAAAGGCAATGCCCGCCGGCATGATAAAGTGATCCCAAAAGCCCTCGGCAATCCCGAATCTAGCCTTTTATGCCTGGCTGCATCCTCGGGGTCGAACCGAGGTCGCCATTAGGCTTCTTGGGCGGTGGAGGAAAGAACTTCGATCGTTATACGTCGGTATTCCTACTATTTTAAATCACACCGTTTCATCGAACTCGATCGCGCTTATTAGGTTTTCGAATTGCTTACAGAATTCCAGTTGACATATTTCGAGACAGGTATGCCTCTTCGTAATTGTTTCCTTCGCTGATGTTTGGGCAGGGATGAGTTGGGATTAGAGTTTGATTTGATCGAAGATCGTCTCCAATTTCTTGGAAAAATGAAATTTTGATCCATTTACTTTATATCAGACCTAATCATTAAACAAAATCATTTCGAATTGTTTTAATCAGTGATGCGTTGAATGTTTCAGGCCTTTATTGCTATCATTTGTGGGATATACTTTTGGAATTGGTAAATTTGAGAAAACCGAGACCCTAGACAAAGGCCAAGCTTTTTTGTTGGAAAGATGACAGAATTCGTTGATCTTGAGGCGCAGGATGGTGTTAGAATGACCTGGAATGTATTTCCTGGCACGAAGCAAGAGGCAAGCAGCTGCGTCATACCTGCAGCTGCCATTTATACTCCGCTGAGGCCGATCCCAAATGTTCCTGTACTTCCATATGCTGCTCTCCGTTGCCGGATCTGCCGCTCCATTCTCAACCCTTTCTCCATAGTTGACTACGCTGCCAAAATTTGGATATGCCCGTTTTGCTTCCAGAGAAACCATTTCCCTCAACACTATGCATCCATATCTGAGGATAATCTTCCCGCTGAGCTTTTCCCACAGTACACAACAATCGAGTATGAGTCCACACACGATGCAGGTCCTGCAGTGCCTCCAGTTTTTTTATTTGTCGTTGACACTTGTATGCTTGAGGAGGAGCTTGGGTACTTGAAATCCGCCCTTGCACAGGCCATTGAGTTGCTGCCAGAGAAATCACTTGTTGGTCTTATCACCTTTGGAAATTATGTGCAGGTTTGTCACGGTAATCCATTTTTTAAGTTTTTATTGCTTTATTTGGTAGTTTGGATATGAATATGATTATCATGCAGGTTCATGAGTTAGGGTTTGGGCAAATGCCAAAGTCATATGTATTTAAGGGATTGAAGGAGATTAGTAAGGATGAAATTCTTGATCAGATGAACTTCTTTGCTGGTAAGCCAAAGCCAGCGGTGGGAGTGATTGCTGGCGCCAGAGATGGACTCTCAGCTGAAAGCATTGCGAGGTTTCTTTTGCCTGCTTCAGAGTGTGAATTTGTACTTAATTCAGTTAAGTTTCAATTGTTTTATATTTACTTATGAGGAATGGCATTTTAAAATGCACAAAATGTATGTTTCTTCAGATTTCATGCTCTACATATATGGCTGTCCGTCCAGATACCCTTAGTGACGCGAAATGAAACCCGTTTAGGGGGTGTCTGGTAACGGATTTAGTAAAGGCTATAAATCCATATTTACTAAATCCTGCCAATAGTGGGATTTAGTAAATCTGGGATTTTAGGAAAAACTGTGAAGGAATTGTGAAACACTAGGATTTACTAAATCTTAGATTCAAAAGTTGCTTTTTGCTGTCTAGCAAAATTTAAATTAAATCCAACTTAAATCCATTTCCCGACAACCCCTTAATCTCATATAATTCTAAGCTGGGAAAAAATTCCTGTTCTTTGCATAGTCTTATAACTTAAATTGGTAAATGAAATCGCCAAAAATGTTAAGCGTATCATAACTACTCCCAATATTGAATATCATTGACTTTTACTCCATTATCATTAAATGCAGCTACATTGTTTGTTTCAGTAGCTGTTTTCTTTCTGATGGCTTTATGATATTTATACTCGATTATTCACTATTAATTGCTGTCTAACTTGATATGATTTTAATTTAATCTGATTATTCATTACATGTTTAGGTATAATGTTGTTTATTTATTTGTTTATTGAATTGGAATATATATAGGTTTTGGAGGAGCTTCAAAAAGATCCTTGGCCAGTTCCTGCAGATCAACGGGCAACAAGGTGTACAAGTGCAGCCTTAAGTGTAGCAGCAAGTTTATTAGGGGTTTGTGTTCCTGGTTCTGGTGCAAGAATTATGGCTTTTGTTGGTGGTCCATCAACAGAGGGACCTGGCATGGTGAGTTGACTCAATTTCTATAGAATCTGTGAGGAAATATCACATTTTTTTCTATTGCCATACTTATGTTACAGGAGGTCATAGACTATTGTGAACTACTAGATGTCACTCATTCTGGATGCTTTGCAAAGACTGTTTGAGTTTTGTGTATGAGTTCATTTTCCTACTAAGTTGACTATTATATAATGCAAATCTTATTGTTTTAGTCAAATAGGGGATGAGGTTTGTTGACATTTCATTGATTAGTTGAGAATGAAGTGACACGAGTACTTTTAACACATCTAGAACTTGTCGTATTGTTTTATGCATTGTGCCTGGTTTTTGCCAGAACAAGAGTTTACTACCATTTTTCTATATTATCATGCAATTCTCAGGAAATGTTTTGTTTGTTGTTATATTCGCCAGTGACATAGATACTCTTCTTTTGCACTTTTACACTGCTTTTTAATCAAACTTTTGCCTACGTTGAGAATATTATGCCACAATTCTTTCTAATTATTTCACTTGTTCTATTTTGTCAGTTTTTTCCATTCTACCTGAATTTACATTCAGCAGAATTATCCCTGTCATCTATTTTTGGATTCATGTGTACTCCTATATCCTTTATTAAGAAATACTTTTAAGTTCAATTCCAGTTCAGTAGATTTTGGTAACAAATCCCTATTTACTGAGTACTGTTGGCAATTCTTACTATCTACTTCTTTAGTTGGCCACTTAATTAACCTTTATGCATTGCTATTTTCTCTTTTTTTTTTCTACTTGCCAAATACCGAAGAGATTTGAACTTCGTGTTTGACTCATTTCATGTTTACCATGAGATTAATTGGACTTCTGATGTAGTACCTATCTATGTTTGCTATTCTGCTGAAACCATTTTCTTGGTTCAATTGACTTTTGTTTTAGATTTTGATCAGTTGACCTAAGTGGTAATAAAAAATATCGCTTTGAAATTCATATTTGGAAATTACAAAAGTTTTGGTAGTATAAGTTTCACTTTACTAAAAGATTCCAATTTTTATTTAGATTAAACTATCAAATAACAATGCTCTCTGAAGATGATTTTATGTATGTTGCATAGTTGCCTATCTTTCAAATATTAATTGGGACATGCTTGCTTTACTTTGTTCCTTTTACTTTGTTGTTATTGGCTATTTGTTTATGAAATCACAGTGGAGGTTTTCTTATGCTGTGGTAGAGCTTTATCGGAAGTACATGTTGTTTTAGGTTTTCTTACACTTTTGGTAGTGATTTATTGGAATTATTTGTTAGTTATTTTATCCAAATGCAATCATTTTACCGCACCTATCCAATACCGTTTGCTTACACTTTTGGTAGTGATTTATTGGAACTATTTGTTAGTTGTTTTATCCAAATGCAATCATTTTACCGCACCTCTCCAATACCTTTTTTCCTTTCTATATTATATCTTTTTCAATCTACATAATCTTGTAGGTTCAACTTGATTTTTATCTTAATCTTTTGCTTATAAAGGGCTGAAGTAGTGTATTGTTACTAAAGTTTCTTGTTTCTTTTATCTGTTTCTGTTTTTACTTATGGAACCTCTTTATAATTTAAGGCTTTATTTTGACTTTTTTTAGATTGTTTCAAAGAATTTATCTGAGCCAATTCGTTCCCACAAGGACTTAGATAAAGGTGGTGCTCCACTTTACAGCAAAGCAGTAAAATTCTATGAGGGGCTTTCAAAGCAACTTGTTCATCAAGGGCATGTGCTAGATTTGTTTGCTTGTGCGCTTGACCAGGTCTGTAATTTGATAATTTTTTTCCTTTGTTGGCTTCGATTTGTTAATATTGTAATTCTCTTTGCAGCATTTTATTTCAGTACTTTGCCTCGTATTTGAATTGAGATTGGCCTGTTGGTTTTAGGGCCATTTATGTACATAGCACCAACACATTGTTATCTATAAAACAGCCATCCTCTTGCATTTTTTTTTTTTCAAATTCTCACTCTTGAAATTCAGAATATAGCCTTAATCCATATATTTATTTTTATAAAATTGCCGTTGGTTTGATCATGACACGAATAAATTCATGTGTTCGGTTGTTAAAAAAATGATTTTAGTGATCATTTTGTAAATAATAATGTTTCGGGTGGTATATATATAAATATCCCTTTTTAATATGATTAACTGCTTGCATGCATTTTGCTTATCAGCATTTTACTATACCATAATAAGAAAGTGCACTTCATTTGAATTTAAGCTTAAAGATACCATTTTATACTGGAAGGCTTACGTACATACCACATAATTTCCATGTATTTTTATATTTAATACCTAAACTGCAATTTTTACATATATGCCATCTTACCTATGCATGAAAGGTCCATTTTACCTTTTTTTTAAGTTAAAATATTGATATTTTTTATGTGATATGAAAGATTTGGGTGGTATAAATGTAAAAGGTAAAGTTTAGGTGTTAGATATGAGGAATTGGGTGGTCTGTATGTAAATGCCTCCTTTATATTTTAGTTAGACATATTAAGATCATTCAACATAAACAAAAATTTGCACGCTGCTGACTCATAGTCATGGCGAGAACAATAATACAAACAAATTAATTTAAATGAAAAATCAATAGCCTTCTACTAGAAATAATGAAGAGAAATTCAAAACCAAGAAAGCCATGCATTCTGATGAAATCCAAGCAGTGGTATAAAACCAGCATGCATCAATACTGACCAAAAATTAATCGCACTTTCTATCCTATACAAATTGTTAGAGCAAGGAATACTACTTGAAGGAAGGAAGTCACCCAAATAAGAGGCACGCATTACTTTTGTTCGTGTAGATGATCTCTTCTAAATATTNAAATATCTTCAGCCTCCCACTTGATCAAGAAGTTGATTACCTAAAATACAATGAATAACACATCCAATTAGAATTTTATTCAAAACCAAGTTGATTTTATGTTTTACATGTTTGAATCAATATTTATAATCACAAATTCTCTTTGAACTCCTTTACAAGTTGCTTATACTGAAAGTGAAACCCACTCATTATCGGAACCAGAAGTCTCAGCAACTTGTACGGCAATTAAGTCTACCATCTCAACCACAAACTCTACCATGGAAAATGGGCGCAAATCACAAGCAACCAGGAAAACATTTTTGAATGCCAAATTACGTGAAACCTACAAATTGTAGATGCCCATAAATTATGGCCGGAAATTTATGGGACACAGGAAGAGAATATCATGGATCCGTGATGCGCAATGATGAGGGTATTTGAAGATTTACTCTCGTTGGAATTGCAGGATGCAAATAATTTGTCTTTTTGAGTATGATGTTGTATTAGCTGTTTTGTTTCCTAGTTCATTTATTGTAATTATGCGTATGATGATGGTGCGAAAGTCAACCGGTGTGTTCTTTATGCATGAGCTTGCGAACAGTGAAATAATTGATAGCAAATAACTGTCTAGCCTGCCTGGCTGGTGAGAAAGTGGGAGGGGTTCATCCAAGGATCTTCACTGATGACCATATTCAGGAAGCCTCTTTTGTCTTTATTAAAGAGACTTATGAACAACAGTGGATTAATTAACTAATTAATTTATTTTATCCTTTTTTAAACCTTTTGGGCTTGTGGTTTATACCATTCAGTAGATTGGGTTAAAATATTTGTGCAAGAATGTACACGTACAATGCTACATTTTGGCAGGCTACCCTGAAGTCTGTCTCGAGAAAACTTGATCAATTTGCTAAAGTGCAAACAAGAAATATTTCCTTTTTTTAAGGTTTAAGGCTGACTTTTTTTAGTGGGTTTTTGTAATGATCTTCCAAGATTTTTTTGCTTGGCCACCAACTGCCAGTTTCCCAAGGGGTTGTGGTTGTAGTTCTTAGTACATTTGGTTAATTGGAATATTGTGGGAAGGATGAAATCTCTAGCAAACCATAGGTGCTTGTTTTTATAAACTATATGCGGTTGTTTAGGGGGAAACCTAGATTTGTCATTTTTGTTCGAAAGTACGTCAGTTAACTTTTTTCAGCACTATCTTGCCTTTGAAAAGAAATTTGAATCTATGGAAAAGTCTAAAAGCCAAACCCCTTCATATTAAAGAAAGGAACTTTCTTATACAAGCCTGTCCATCCTGCTGGATTTAATGTGTAGGGAAATTTCCATTTGCCAAGATTCATGCATTATAAATACTTATATTTCAGTCTATATTGTAGACCCGATCATTGAAGGAGGGGGGAATGATTTACATCATTTAAAGTGTTGAATTTGCATTGTTATCAACTTGTCTAATGAATTTTATGAGTTATTGTAATATTTACTCCACTTGTTTGGTTGCATTTGTACCCTTTTTTTTTATGGTCAGTGACTAAGTCTAGGCAACTAGATTGTGAGACGTGATGGCTGTTTTGTATTTCCCAGGTGGGGGTTGCGGAACTTAAAGTTGCTGTTGAAAGAAGTGGTGGAATAGTTGTGCTTGCAGAGAGTTTTGGTCATTCTGTTTTTAAAGATTCATTGAAGCGGATTTTTCAGGCAAATGACAATGATCTTGGATTATCATTCAAGTAAGAATTTATCTTTAGATTCATATTTTCATTTGTTTTCATGCATGGAAAGTGACTTCGTTAAAGGAGAGTTTTTCTTATCTTATTCAATAGAGGTCCCCTCTACATGTAGTAAAATAATCAAAATATATGCATGGAAAGTAACTAAATATATTTAAGTATCCTTTCTTAGTATTTTCTAAAATAATATCTCTCAAGTTGGGCATATATTATCAACTAGCTCTGGTTTATTACATAATCCTAATGTAGGAGGTCTAACTCTTTTGTAAAAATATTAGCCATTTGATTGAATTGTGTATATGATGAGTGATAATATCTTTTGATGGTTCAACATGCCGATTGAAATGACAGTCAAACTCATTATCTTTGGCTTTTTTGCGGAACATAAAATTGCTATTAATGTAGATGATATCCTGATTGAAACTAGAGGTTGTGTAACTGGAAGATCGAACTCCCTCTAAAATAATGTTACCATAATATTTTGCATGCAGAATGGGTTATCGTTCTGCATGATAATTTGTTTCTTATTTTTCTGCAGGTCAGGTTACCTCTAACAAAATTTTTATATTCAAAAATTGACATTTTATCTTCACCATAGCTAAATACTTGACATTTGAGAATGTGAAAATGTAAGGATTTGCAAAGAAATATCTCTTGTATTTGATTTCCTTAGTGATAAAAAAATAAACAAAAAATTCCACCACAGAACAGCCTATACACAAATCAGATCAAAGAAGCTCTCATAGTAAAGATTAGCAAGAATTAAATCATACAATTAACTCAGTGATGCTAATCATTATTGAAATACTACAGTTTACATAATTGGGGTTATGATATTGATTTTGGTGAATGTTATTCTAGTCATGCTTGTAGCTTTTGATGTGATGGCTTTTGATGGACAAATATATACTACTTAGCTGGGGTTATGATATTGGTTACAGTGATTTTTTGGATGCTAAATCGAAATACAATAAGCACAGTTTATATCTAATTAGTGGACACAAGTGATTCCCATTCTTATCTAAATTTATCTAAATCTTTGTTTTATGTTAGTTTTGATTTAATGAAGTTTCTCTTGACTTGATGCCGAATTACCTCATAACTTTACAATATTGAATTAAATCCCAAAGTTACTCTCCGGCTATTCATATGTGGTCAATTTAATTCTAAAATTTTATAGTGCTCCAATATAGCCCCCATTCTATTGAAAATTGATCCAAAATGATCTATAGCACAGAAATCATGACACAAAAATGATCTTTATTTAGTCTCTCGATTGGACAAAATCTATGAAATACGGACATGAATATAGGGATACTGGCATGACAGACTTGATATAATTAAAGAAAAATAGGACACGACACATCATTGACACATTTTTATATTTAATTAATTATTAATATAAAAAATATATTTTTCCATTCAAAACACAAATTATGCAAGAATACAATTTAACTTCATAAATTTAATTTATATTAAAAAACCTCATGTTTATGAAAATTAGTTTTTATAATTTGATATAATATGTTTCAAATGAGACATCCAACTTATAACCCAACTTATTTACTAAAATTAAAAAAAAAATCTATGATTACAAAGAAAGAATTACTAATGCTCGGTTTCGACGAATGTTGAATGTATCTTTGATGCTCGAATTTGATAAATGCTAGAGAGAGCTTCAACATGATGAGAGATGGGGTGGTTTTGACCATGAGATATAATTAAGACTATACATATATTGATAATTTTTTAGTTGTCGTGTTCCATTTTGTTGAAAGTGTTAAACTCATGTCTGATGCAGTGTTGGGGTTTGTCTCGGAAGTGTTCGTGCCTGAAAAAAAAATTCAAATATATATTTTGAAGTGTTGGGGTGTGTCGGGCAAGTGGTTGGTTATGATACGTGCCAACATGGTTACGTCACATTTTTAGAAGTGTTTGTACTACATGGGATAAAATTGATCCCAAATTAGTCCTCAAGAGACCAATCATGATCAATTTTCAACTGTCGGGGGGCTAATTTGGAGCTTTGCAAAACTCTGGTATCAAAGTGGCCAGCCACATCTAAATAGTCGCGTTGATTTATCCCTTACAATATTTATGCTAGTTTTCCTTTTTATGTTTGGAAAATTTCAACCCTTATGATTGTCTCAATTTGTTATTAGTAGTTACTCTAAGAGAGCCCATGCATATCACTCAGAACGTCTATTCTTGCTTTTTACTATCTTGCCTTTGAACTATTGGAGGTTGGAGCCGCAATTTTGGAGGAAAATGCGGCCCCCTTCTAACCAGTGGCCTATTGCCAAGAGAGCAATGGATTATTTCCTTCTTTAAGTTATGTTACTTGGCATTCTTCTTGGTGCCAACGAGCGTTTCTCTTGTTATAGTTTATCATGAGTAAGAAGTTTGCTGTAAATTTTAACATATCTGCAGTGGTGTTTTTGAAGTTAATTGCTCAAAAGATGTAAAAATTCAAGGCGTTCTTGGTCCCTGTGCTTCACTTGAGAAGGTAAGTTGGCAGATAAATGGGTCTATAAAACATTTCATTATTTATATTTTGACGCTTCTCTCTACTTTTGCTTTATACAGAAAGGTCCTTTATGCTCTGAAACAGTGGTCGGTCAGGGAAACACAAGTGCCTGGAAAATGTGTGGCCTTGACAAAAAAACATGTTTATGTATAATATTTGACATAGCAAGGAAAGATGGGCCTGATGCAGTTGGGCAATCCACAAACAGCCAATTCTACTTTCAGTTCTTAACATAGTATGTTTACCTTCTTATTGTAAAAGTGACATTTATTTTTTAGGGTTTTTACCTGCAAGGCACTCGAAACATTAGAATTTACATATATCATACCCATATTATTCTAATTACAAATATAAAACCTAAATCTCTTTTATAACCCCAAAATAGCACTCCTTTTTCTTCCCATTTTTTCCGTTACCCCCTGTACTAAAAAACCTGCAGAGTGGTACAGTGTGCTCCAGTCCGTTAAAACGACACCTCTTTCAATATCAAGCTCTCCTCCATAGAAACACATTCTCTCCGCCCCAAGTCGGCCTTCCCTCTGTTCGAACTCCTTGGAAAAATTTTTCCTATCACCAAACCTTTGTGTTTTTTTTTGCTGCGCTGCATTTTTTATTTCTGCCATGCTTTCTTTGTATATAGGTGTAATATTTAAATTCAAAATTAAATTAAAGTTAAAATACTGGAATGACTCTTAAGTGAATGATTTGATAATTATTAGTTTCATTTTTGACCAAGTAGATTTTGATTTGCATTTTCTGTAAAATTTAGTTCCTATTATTTCCAAATTCCTGTGGCCTTATAGAATCTAATGTGACATTAAACACCTTTAATATAATCGGTAAATTGAAATCTCCTGAGCCTGTTTTACTTTCAAACCACTCTCTTTCATTCTCTGCCCGCCATGAGTAATTCTTCTTGCATCTCCTCTTTCCTTAAGTACAGCATCAAAGCACATAAAACCTTTTTGTTTTCTTTTTTAGTGAAAGAGATGAAAGGAAAGAGACGGGAGATAACGGAGTGTTTTTTTTGGGGTTTGTAAGGAGATTAGGTGTTGCATTTGTAAATAGAACGAATTGAGTCTGATATTTGTAAATTCTAATGTTTCAAGTGCCGTGCATGTAAAAATCCTTTATTTATTTATTTTTTTTGAAGCTGTATATTGCTTCAAACCTTAGGCAAAATTTGACAGACTAAAGGCATGATGCTGCAGTTACCAGCATCAAAATGGCCGTATGAGGTTACGTACTACTACTCTCTCGAGAAGATGGATTGCTGGTTCTGGCAGTATACAGGCAAGTTTGTGCTTTCAGATAACTGTTCTTGACAAAGCTGTGTTGTAGAAGAATAGAGGTAACATGCTCGTTTGCATACAAATACTTCATGGACAACCCAAAAAAATGTCCTTGGATTAGATGAATATTTTTAGTGTATATATTTTTCATGTTATATGTGATTCCTGGGAATTTCAAGACTGGTTTGGATAACTTTCAATAGCAAGAATGTGATACATTGTGAAACATAGGGCTGTCAATTTGGCAAGTTGTTCGTGAACAGCTCGTGTTCGGCTCGTTCGTTAAGCCTAACGAGCGGAACACGAACAAATTTTTAAGCTCAAAATGTAAACGAGCCGAACACGAACAACAGTTTGTTCGCTCGTGTTCGGCTCGAAAAAAAAATTATATAACTGTTTATATAACAATATATTACATATATT
>JXCR01092787.1:3198-20934 GCA_002079205.1 Phalaenopsis hybrid cultivar | reverse complement strand
GGAGAGACCACTTCACATTGCGACCATATATATTACTATTAACTTTAGCTTTGCTTACCTTGCCGAACCCAAAACAATGCATGGGCTTCTTCCTCCCTTCGATAGCACGAGAGCCGCCTGCCCTTGTTCCTCCCACAGAAAACTCGTCTCTCCTTCACCTTTCTTTTCTCTTCTTCGACTTTTGGCTAGGACATGATTGAAGTCATTACGCATGCAAGGAAGCTCCTCTATCGTCTTCCTCTTCGACTCGGCTCGACAAAGCAACGCAAAGCTACGATTCTCTTCTTCTCTCGAGCACGAGTCCCGCTGCTTCGTTTCCTCGGGTAAGGAAGCACATTACATCTCTTTCACTGCTCTCAGACTGCGCGAACGAGCTCAGGTCAATTTATAGGTTGAGCATGTCTATTGGTTTCCGATCTCCTCATTTAAATTTTCCGACTTCTTATCCTCTCCTGCTTCCCGACTGCTCGATTCATCTTCCTCTCCCTCCCTATTGTTCATTTACCCGACTCCTCCCTTCCTCTTTCTCAATCATTCGTTTCTCATCCCCACTGTAACAGTACCATTACAACTAGAAAATGAAACAAATTTAACTAGTTCCAAAGAAGAAGATACTTTGTTGGAGCACATCTAGAAAAAAAAAAGAAAATATTTTTTCGGGGAAATATGTTTTATTGGGAGCTTGTCTAGGAGAAGAAGGGTTAAAAATGACATATCGTGAAGAATGAGATATGAATGAACCATCTTCCCGTAAATGCATAACCATAGGATCGTCTAAATGTACAATATTATGAAGCAATCGAACATCTCTAAAAAAAGTTATTTTGCGCTTAAAAAATTCCCACCCACCTTTTGTATACCAGAGTGATTCCTCAAATTTTTAGATGTTGGATTGGATATTAGGTAAGACATTTCGCAGAAATTTCTGNAATAATATATTATATATATTTATGTCTAAGTTTAAATCATAGCACCTCATGTGACAATGTGGTTAGTGTCTTCTTTTGTATGGATTTGATCCAGGTTCGAATCCCACACTTTACATCTATTTTTTTAATTTTAGTTTAACGAGTCAATTTCGAGCCGAACACGAACACGGATATTTAAATCGGGCCGAACACGAACACCCTGTTCACGAGCCGATTTCGAACACGAGCCAAGCCTGAGCTCGCTCAAGCTCGGCTCGTTTACAACACTAGTGAAACATTGATGCGAAATATGATTATAAAACTTTATACTTTGGTTTTGATTAAGAGCTGTAATGTAGAGTTACACATAAAGGGAAAATTTGCAGAATGCTTCGATAATTTAAAAGGAAGATGAGGGGAGAGGAAGCCTGGAACATAACTTAAGAAGTGATATTTAGCATTACGTAGGAGGCAGATGCCATACAAGGTTTCATTTTTATTTATTATCCTACGACCTGCATCTATTTATTAATTATTACGTGACTCTTGGGAGTATTTATAACAGGAGATCCTAGACAAGGCTAATTAAAATATCCGACAAATGATTATATTGCCTATGAAAATTAAGATAAAGAAAGATAAAGACTACTAGAAGAGAAATCCATTACTAATTTAACTAAACTATTGTGGCATGCTATATTATCCATTTTTAGTATGCAAATAACTGAAAGTCATAATTTTACTCAAGAAGAAAATAGAAAGTTTGCTATTGTGCAAATTGGAAAATCCATCATGTTTGGAGCATAACTAGTGTCACGACTCGACTCGGGATTTGGAATTAACCAAGAGGAGAACAAAAAGTCGGATGATGTGAATTAAATTTTCGATGTTCATTTTTTATAACTTGCTATTAACAGAAGAAAAAACCACTAATTATTTTAATTAAAGCAGTATATGTAAATTTATCTCGTCACCAGTTGTACATGTCTTTAATAAACATTTTTTCGTTTATCGTCCATCTTTTAATCACTTAAATTAACTTGAAAAATTAGTTAAAACAAATTGTGAGCTAAATAAGTCAGTGAATACTCATACTTATAAACCACAGTAGTATAAATTTAAATAAAACAATATGTATGTCAGTCAAGTTTTTAATAAATCAATAAAAATATTTGATGTTATTCAAAAAACCTTATTATATCAATAATATATCAATATCATAGTATATCTATACAACCATCACAATTGTGTCATCTAAAAATTATGCTAATTAAAACACATCAATTTCAATATTTTTTCCCATATACGTGCACGGATACCTCAGTGTTCCTCCACTAGTACCATAAATGAGTAACTACATCATAATTACTTATGTATATACAAACAATCAATATAAATGTATCATTCATGTGTTCATTATATTCAATTCAATATAACATACATTAATGCATGATAATTAAGTAGTTACAAATATTCATAACAACGTGACCAAGAAAGAAAAGAACATATAATTCAAAATAAGGCTTATCTAATAATACAACATAGTGAAGAAAAATCAAAATATTATCATAGATTAAAAGTATGAGTACTTATCTCGATATCAATTACTTTTTGATTGAATTTGTCTTGACGTTGATTCTCTTAAATTAAAAACCCAACATAAATATGATATTTAGTTAATTTGTTATTTTAATAAACTATTATTTTTTCATTAATTAAGTATTAAATATATTTTATCTAAACCGATTTAATTTCTATTATATATATATATATATATATATAATGGTGGTTGAGAGTTCTGCTAGGGTTTCGAATGGTGATTTTCGTCGCCTATGATTCTATTGCTCGAAGGAGAGGGCTTGTACCTCGTCTCTGTCATAGACTCTTCGCTTCCGCTCGTCACTTTCTGCTTCGTCGGCTCACATCCTTCTTCGACGCTGACGGTACTGTATGCGTCTCATTTCGACGACGTCCATCGTTCACGTCTGCACTGTCCTTCCTTTGTTTCAACGCCGACTTGCGCCTCTCCCTGCCCGACAGCTTCGGATCGCGTCTACGTCTTTCTGTTAGACGCTGACTTTCGCTTTCCGAGTTCTTGGGACTACGTAGACAACAATTCTATTGAGATCTTCTAGCAGGAGGATTTCCCTGCTCTGATGAAACTTCCTTCTTCGGTTAAACTTGACAAAGTCTTCTTTGCCCACATGGTGGGTAATCCTCAGGTGGAGTCGGTGGTTGTCTTCCTCTCAAGTTATAAGGACTGTCGTGGTGGTACAAGTAACTGCCTCTTTGTTAAAAATGAAAGTAGGAAAAGTTGAAAAACAACATTTTTTTTCTCTGAATTAGAAATTTCAATCATAACTAAGAAATTCAAGCTCGCTCTTATTGAAAATTTCAATGAGGGCATCCACCTATGGAAGTTATAAGAAAAAAATTTTGATGACCTCAGACTAGCAGGAAAGTGGAAAGTGAGGCTCATGGATGAGAGACATGTGTTAATTCAATTAACCTTGGCTGAATACTACACTCAAATTTTCTCCATGAAAATATCTTAACATTTTAGGCAAGTCAATTAAGTTACTCAAGTGGTCTCCTGATTTTCATCCTAATCATAAATCTTCTACCGTGTCGGTATGATCTAGTCTACCTGGCTCAAGCTGCACTTTTTTCATCATCAGGTTTTTTACTCTATTGGGGTCATACTTGAGGACCATATGAAGCTAGATCTACCCGCTTTCAACTTAACAAGGCCTTATGTGACCATATTAATTGTGGAAAGAGATATTACTTTACCTGATGTTACTAAAGTCAGGCTGTGCACAACTCAATGGATATTGACAACAAATCGTCATGGAACATATACCTCTTTATTGTTCTCATTGTAAGATGTTTGAGTATACCCTTGATAAATGTTATAAGCTCCATTCTAATTTGAAATCTAAAGATCGAGTGAATAAAGATGGGTCTAAGCCCACTTGTCACGGACAAATAGTCCCACATTGGCTAGGTGTAGGGCCAAAAAACAGTATTTAAGTCTTGGGTTGCCCACCTCTCTTAAGGGACTATTTTGGGAGGTGACAAGTGATATCAGAGAAGATTACTGTCTGCCAGGTGTGTGGACTCTCCGTGGTCCAGTAGGACCCTCGGTGGAGCCGATCCGTGACGAGGGCGTCACGTGATTGGGTGGAGGAGAATGACACATACAAATAATTCCACATTGGCTAGGTGTAGGACTGAAAAACAGTATTTAAGTTCTAGGCTGCCCACCTCTCTTAAGGGGCTCTTTTGGGAGATGACACACTGCTTTAGACATATATGTTCCACCTGGAGAGAAAACTACCACAGGACAAGATTTGGTGTCTGATTTAATTATCCTGCGGACCCCCCTGACAATATTGTTTCTGCGTTTAATGTGATGTTGGATGACATTATTGTGCAACCTACACTTTCAAACCCTATTGAAAACAGTACTGAAGGATCCTTACCTACAAAGGATAGTATTCGGATTGATCATCAGAAGAACCTTGTAGCTCCCCATCTTCACGAAGTTTCAGGTGTAAATGCGACAACTCATACTTTACATACACTAAAACCTATTGTGGGTACAACTGTTGGCAATTCTTTTACTGCAACTCTACCACCTCATCCGAATGAGCAACAATCTTCGGATGAGGAATGATAGGTTTACACTTCCAAAGAAAGAAGAAGAATTGAGATCTACTTGAGCTAAGGAATCTAATGGATGATACTTTGATTACTTCAGGTAATGGTACGCATCTCACCAATTTGTTAGCTGGTTCCCTTACGAGAACTAGAGGCAGAGACATAACTAAATTGGGTCGTCCCGATTGATCGTATATATACCATCCCTTTTTTGGTTTTTCTTTTTTGTGTGTGTTGTACCATGTGGGTTGGGTGCCTATTCGGGTCCGCTCATACAACCTATCTGTAACTTTTTCTCATTAATATAATTGCCCTTGNCATTTTATTTATAGAACATACGACTTGTATAAAAGTGGATCCTAGTGGTGCAATCAAGTTTTTATAATATCAAAGGCTGCTATAATTAACAACACGGTTTATCGTAGAAAATGAATTCACTAGCAAAAATATTTATATTTGAGACTAAGCTTTTCAAGATGTTGGTCCGACTGACATTTTAATTTTACTGTGGCTATATGGCTATCAATTTTTAAATTCGTAATTGGTTCTTATGTCTTTATTATTTTTCTAGTGCTTAGAAATTAATGCGTACTCTCATATATTTTCTGGAAAACCTGTATATTACTGTAGGATTTGGTGGCTGGATTTGATCAAGAAACCGCTGCAGCTGTCATGGCACGGCTTGTTTCTTTTAAAATGGAAACAGAGGTACTTTACTGTTTGTTCCGACTCATTAAGTCTTCTATTTATGAGCCTTGCCTTTTCTACATGATATATTCTGTAATTTTCTGTATTCTGTTGGTGGTTATGATTAAGTAGCTCCTTCTTTGTTTGATGTTTCAGCCTTTTCTGGTCAATATGCTAATTTTTTTTATTATAGGTCATGTGTGCACTACGTTGATTAAATTCTTCTATGAATGCTTTTCTTAGCACCTTAAATGCATCATCCTTGAGGCTGACTGACGTGAGGCGTAGGAGGGCTGAACTGGCTGGTTCAGCTGAACCAGTTTAGCTCTACTATTACATGGACCAGCCGGTCCAAGGGAGGCAGGTTTTATTGCCCAAGGGGAGGGGCCTTTCCTGCTTTTTCTATCTACTATTATAATAAGTTATTTGTTGTGTTTAGTATTAATTTTTAGTGGGTTTGTTTCTGAATTTTGTCAGGACAACTGCTGGCGTTTTTCTCTTTGGGGGTTGTATCCGACGGATTAGGTGGTGGTTCGGTTGTATCCCTCTCCCAAGGTGGTGATTTTCCTCCCCAGCTCCCCTTCGCATTCCACTTCTCTTCCACTGTTTCCAGTCAACGCCCTCCCCTTTTCTGCCCAGCCACCAATCCCTAAAGGGCCTTCCTACTGTGCCACTGAAGCCTCCAGGTCTCTGTTGATTGCCGCACCCTTTATTCCTGGTTGCAGACTGTTTGCTACCAAGGGATTTGCCTCCACACTACAGCTCTTGCCTTCCACCTGCCTGTTGAAGCCGTGATCCTCTCCTCACAAGGCTGCTGCAGCCATGAACCTTTCCCACTGGTTTGGTGTGCCGTTAACACCCTCATCCCCCCTAAGCTACTCCCCATCCCGTAAGCCAACAATTGCGACCCTAGGCCATAAGTCATTACACCGGCTTTCAAGGGCTGCTAGCCAATCCTTCCTCCTTCTCACGGTACCCATAGCCTCCAACCAGCCCTCCACTGACTAGATACCCACCACCCAACACTTCGTCCTTCATTTCGGTGTGGGTTGTGTTTGTTTGTCGTTTATTCCTATTTTGAAGAGTCATCATTGTAATCGGTTTCAATTCCAACAATAATATTTATATTCTTATTGTGGTTTGGGTTAACCCCGATATCGTTTGGTATCAGAGCAAGTCTAACTATAGTCCTATCCTAGGGTTTTATAGCATCCGTCATAACTCAAAAATTTTCTTTCTTTTCGCCAAATACCCTTTCCACTACCACATATCCCTAATCCTAATTCCCCCTTGCTGATTTTCAAAATCAACAACCTTAAACCAATTATTTTTACCATTTTTCATCTCCTAACCTTAAACCCTAGCCATGTCACTAAGGAGATGCATGCCCGAGCCTACCCGAGAGGAGATACAACGAAAGAACTGCCAACTTCAGCGGAGGCATGTGTTCATTAGGATGAACTCCAATGTGAGATTACCCTCGATCGGGATCTGGAGAGTCGAAGGGGAGTCAAAGACGAGAATCTGAATCCCTTCAGTAGGGAGGACTTTACTGATGTAGAAGACCAACCACAATGCTTTGAAATCCAATATCAGAAGAGGCTGAGAGAAGAGCCAACTTGTGGAACGGGAGAATCTAAAAATGAAGTGATAGTTCCTACCGGCTTAGTATAGATAGAAGATTCAGACCGTAGCTTCAAAAGTGGAGAGACCACTTCACATTGCGACCACCACATTTTACATGCAACAATTACAGCCAAATTATACCCAAGATAATATCCTAGCTGACCCTATCAAATGAAAAGTTAAGTCAGAGTGGAGAACAGGTGGAAGTGTTGCAAGTGCCACAAATTTAGCCATGTTGAATTTGTTCCACAAAACAATGTGTTATTGAAAATTTGAGCAATGATACAGTAGACACTGAAAACTTTGATGACACACAACAAGAGGACCAACTTCCAGTTGAAGAAAAAAATAGTGATGCAAAAGAAGATGCAGACTTTAAAGAGAATTTTCAATTTTCAGCCAATGAGAAAGAGACGTCATCGCTTCCAGTTGACCCCAAGTTAGAGATTCCAGCTGAGGTAACAACTGCTGCTGTAGAAGGTAGTGATTTCGATGTAATGGACGTTCCGAAAGAGTATGAGATTATGGTACCTCGAGTTAGCATTTTGCAGGTCTGGAGAGAAACATCAGCAAGATTGACCTTGGATGTCTGCAAGGGTTATGTGTTTTGAGGAGCTGACATTAGATACAAGCCTACCACAGATAAGAGAAATGCAAATTTTTCAGATGGATATACCCCCACCTGAGTTACCTTTATGGAGGGATGTCCAACATGTCAGAAGTGGGGTCATTTTATGTCATGTCGGGAATATTATGTGGAGTTATTATGAGGTTATTTTTAGTTGAACCTAATATTTATCATCAGATTTATAGACAGGAGATGAATCCTAGCTTTGTAATGGGCCTGAGGAGCTTGATGGGGACGAAAATTCTTCAATGGGGCCTATTAGCGAAGAAGAGGTTTCTCCTGAGTGAGTTTTAGTGAAATTGGTGCAATCTGCCACAAATTTCACCCCGAAGTTGATTTCTCCTCACTTACTAGTTTATAAATTGCACTCAGCCGAGTATGAGGAGTGGAAGAAGCAGGTTACAACTGGGATAGGTCGATGCTTGATTCGTGAGAGCCAAAAGTGGATGAATATGCATTTCTATAAGAATATGCTTTTCTATCAGAAGATGCTTTGGAACGACAATGCCTATTTGTTCAACCTATCAGGGCACTTGATGCCGAGTTATGAGCTTCGACGAATAAATTCAGAGCTCTCCAACCCAACAGACTGATGCGAGGCTTACGAGGGCTGAACTGGTTGGTTCAGCTGAATTGGTTGGTGAACAGTGAGTTTTTTTTTTCAAGGCCTAGCTCGAATTGCTCTTGTCTCGCTAATATGCATCTGTATTAATAGATCTCACTCATTGCTATGTTTTCTCCTATTTGGTCACTATTTCGCATCTTCACTTACATCTCTTTAGTTTTCTTGCTGATCGCATTTTCACTTACATCTCTTTAATTTGCTTGCTGCATTCGTAGGTTAGGATATTCACTTGTGCAATATGAATTTTATTCTAAAATTTTTAAAATCACAGCCTTGCCGCACCTTATTATTGACTTGAGAAATTTGAAAGCAGCGCCTTATTAATTGCTAATATAATATTTCAAAATAATAATAATAATAAAGTTCATAGAATACCACCGGCTCTCTTAAGAAGGAAGTAAGGAACATTATAGGGTTTATGTTTTTTTAAGGGAACACAACTGAAACTCTTATGAAAGAAAATCACTTAACCTATAAAATGTTTTCTCTATTTGTTCATCTCAATGCTCATGTTCCCTATCCAACCATAGTAAACGTCGAGTGTTGCATCAATTTTACTCAGGTTCTAAAAAAAATAGCTATGTCGAATTGTTTAATTGATATTGTGAAGAAATATTGGGTTAGACTCTTGCTTCTTGTATGGTAATCTATTAAATCACCTCTTATATGTCACATTGGCACATAAGTTATCGCTTGTATCACTTTTCAATAGTGAATAAGGTGTCATTGTTTAATATAATTTCTAGCATAAGATTTATGTGATTGTTTTGAAAAGTGTTGGATGCGAATCTTGAAGGGGGAGAGGGAAAGAGAGAAGAATCCAAAGTTATGGTTAATGTTTCATGATATAAAACCGAATTAGATACATTATAAATTAGACTAATATCTGTTTTATTTGGGATTTTCAATTTGTCACTGATCATTCTATATATTTATACGGTTTTATGATATATCTTTTTTTTAGCATTTAATCTCTCAAGGTTCCTGCAAGAAGTCTTTCTAAATATAGGCAATTCATTATATTATACCTTTTTTATGAGAAAGTAGGTTCTAATATCTCCTCGTTAAGAAAGCTAAAGAGGAAAGATAGATGGGGAATTACAAATTATGAAAACTTGGCAATACACTTATAACAATAAAGAAGAAACAAGAATCTAATCATATCTTATAAAAAGATTTTTTTTTTTGGATTATCCAAAAAATATTGATTTTTGATATTATATTATTATCTTTTGATAATTTCCAACTTTTTCCTCTTTTAAGTAAAAATCCACAAGCAGTCTAAAGAGTTGAAATTATAACATATAATCTTCTCAGATTTTCCTTTAGCTTGGAAGGATCCCATGTTCCTCAAACTTCAAATGGTATATTGTTTGTTGTTTTATGAAGTAGTTTAATTTTATGCATCTACTGTTCACATATGCAGTAACTTATAGTTGCCATATTTAGCATTCAATTTCTCATAAATGTTTTTTATTAGTCGTGCAAATGTTGCATGAATGATTGTATAAATTTACTCGATATAGATTTGATAGAAAGTTCAATAAGATTTGTTGATTTTCTTGAATGAAATCTATGATTATCAAATGAACTTAATCTATTATGTCTATTGATAGACAAACTATATGCAAACTAAATTATAAGTAATATCAAAATACTAGTGATACATAAGATCACTTATTTGAAATATTGCATAAGTACATCATTGTGTGGGTAACAGACAATTGAAGATTTTTGTTGTTTTCTTTTCTTTTTTATGGAGTTTTCTGGAAATCACTCATAATTTTTTTTCAATCACAATTGTATTGGATAAATCTTGGAGTTTAAAAATTTCATTAAACTATAATTTGTCTCTTTATGAAGCAAGCATCAATAATTTAATTATATTGTTTCATTTTAGTGGATCACTCCATAGTGGCAAAAAGTCTTATTTTTTGAAAAGTGCATGGAAGTTTTGATATGAAATCTATGCTAACATTTTTGATAGGTTTATAAGGAATAACATTTGTACAACCCAATTTTATTTCTTTTATTTATTTTATGCGCTTGCCAAGTTTTGTGCTGTAAAATTATTTCGCATGTTGCTTCTTTTTATATTTTTGGCCAATAATATCCATTCTCAATGATAACTACTTGTTTTCCTCGCATAATTACTTGAATCACCAAATTAAAATTTTAGAATTAAAAAATCTTAAAAATGAATCATAAATACATAAATGAATTCCTTTAAAAAGATGATCATCCTTCATAATAAATTATTTTTTATAATTCAAAATGGTGGTTAGGAAATTGTTTGGATGGTTGAATCCCCTTTACAGCGCAAATATTTCCATGCTACTCCCTCGTTGAAGTGAAGATGACAATCTTTCCCTCGACTGCTCCAACCTATCAACAACTACTTCATAATTTGTTCATTATAGATAATTCTAGCAATAGCGAAAAATTAAGTTTTAGCTCGATAGAAATTTTTAGTACACAAAGATAAATGTAGTAGCAGACAACAAGATTTTATGTGAAAAAACAACAACAACCACAACAATTTTTTATCCCACTAAGTGGGGTCAACTATATGAATCATTTTTCTTCATTGTGTTATATTGAGTGTCATATTTTTATTTAATTCTAATAGATTAAGATCAATCGAATCTAAAACAACTACTCTTCTAATTGGATCATCGGATGGTTGACGTTTAATGTGACCAAATCATCTAAGACGACACCCTCTAATCTTATCCGCCACTAGAGCTACACTAACCCTATCACGAATATATTCATTTCGCATTGTCTATAATTGTCAAGCCACCCTCCCTTAATTTTCCTTGAAGCCTCTTCAACCACCCTTTACTAAAGCGGCGGTAAAAATAAAATATTTTATTATTTATAACGATATAAAGATCACTAAGGTTGATTGTTTTTTCAGAAACTTCATTGAAAAGTTTATCAAAATAGTTCACCCACCTTTGTCGAATATTCTTCACTAAGAAAAATGTTTTTTGATTTTCATCTTTAATATATTTTACTTCCATTAAATCTTTGCTTTTGTTTTCTCTTTATTTAGCTAGTTTTTATATACAGTTTTCACTCTCTTCAGTATGTATTCTATTATAAAAAAAAATTATAAGCAGAATTCTTAACGTTATAAATTGTTCTCTTAGACTCCCTAGGGGTTACCTTATATTTTTTTTCAGTTGTCTAAGTTTTTACATTTAACCAATCTTTATAGCACAACTTATATTTTGTCTTATTTTGCACATATTATTCGACCACTAACTATTTTTATTTATAAAAAATTTTCTTTTTTACTCTCCAAGTAGTCACTTGTTTAATAATGTTTGTTACTTTATCTCACATAAAATCAGTTTATTCATGAACATTCTAAATGTTGAAATCTTGAAGTTTACTCTTAAAAATAATTTTTATTTGTCTTTTAGGTTCCCTCATATGATTCTATGACAATGTTTTATTGTAATTTTTTTTTTATCTTACAACACTCTATCTTAAAATCTAGAACTAATATTTCATGTTGAATACTTAAATTTTCATTTGGAATGACCTTACAATCTTTACATTCTCATCGATCTCTTCTTCTCATAAGAAAATAATCAATTTGTGTTTTATTAGATCTATTCTTATAAGTAATGTTATGCTCATCTCCTTTTTTAAATAAATGGTTAATAATAACAAAGTCATAAGTTAAAGCAAAGTCTAATATGGTTCTACATTCTTCATTAATCATTCCAAAACCGAAGCTATCATGAATATTCATAATATAAGAACCTTTGCTTATTTGACACTACACTCGGGCGCCGGTGTAGCGACCCTTCTACACTTTTCATTGTATACATGTCATACAATGCGCCACTTATAGTGGATGCTCTAGCATTTTCACAATTATTTAAATGATTCATGTCATGATTTTTCGATAAAATTTTTTTGTTGGTTGTCGACTACCTAACACAACCCTTCAGATTTCGCATATGGGGCTTGGTACCTAACAATGACAGTGATATGTGATAAAATTTGAGAAGGAAAAAAAATCATGGGGCCTTATACTCGTTGGGGTATTCCATAATATATTTGAAGTTACAAAGTTCCCCTCTTCTGTTTAACTAGAGAATATGACGTTACAAAAATATGAACACTTATTCTTCTGTTGTTGTTACAGCACAGGTTGATAAATACCAACGTTAATCATGTCAAAATGATTAGACATTAATCATCAGAAGATCGTAATCGTGCTACAATAATCATATGATTGTATTTGGGCTACAACAATCACTAGTGGTGATTCATGACAATTACTGATAGTTTTTAGCTTCATGTTTTTTTTAACTGTATGGACTTAATTTTTTGCTTCTTCCCCCTTAACATTGAGAATGATACTCTATTTATAGAGTTTTAGAAGGAGCATTTTAGTAAATTTAGCCCAAAATTTCAAAACATTTCTTTAGACTGTGTTGGCCTCACTTTTGGTTGAGATCTAGTTTTTTCTTTTTAATAGCCTAGGGTCTAATCATATGACTTTCCTGTTGACTACTCCTAGAGAGCTAGAAAAGGAACTCTCACCATTAGAAACTCTAAACTTTTCTTTGCTGAACTTGAAATTCCACATATTGGTCATAACATCTAGCACTTAGTAGGTGGGGTCAATATGGGGGAGGTCAAGGGGCATCCCCATAGGACTACTTGGCCTTAAGGTTGACCCTAGGTGTTGGTCTGAAGCTAGTTCACTCACTTGCATACCCTTTTGCTCACTTTCACTCACAACCCTAAACTCAAACTTGTTGACTTTGATCCCTTGATCCTTTGGGAAACTCATGTAGATGATCCCCTGGACCCACTAGCCCTATGCTAGAGTTTAGATAAGACCAATACATAGAGAACTCAAATGGAGATTCCATTGGTCCATGGCTCAAATAGGGTGATTAGCACTCAATTTCTCCAAAATACCCAACTCAGTCTTTTTTCCCCAAAGCCAATTTGGACTCTTTAATTGAACTCAGTTTTGATCCTAATTTCCCCCGATTTCAATCCTAAACTCAAATTCATCATGATTAAACTCAATTCAAACCAAGTCCAAGCTCAATTGACCCACATTTGAATCCAATTTTAACCCAAATCCAAAACCCCCAATTTTGTCCCAATTTAGTCATGTCTCCAAATATCACTTAATTGAATGCCCAAACCCCAAAATTGACACTCAATTAATGTTGAGAACACTTCATGACATTCCTCTAAACCATTTTCAACCATCAATTTGGGCTTAACCCAACTCTGGCCCAACTTAAACCCAAGTCTAACCCAACATGCCCAAATTGATCAAATGCCCAAAATCCCTTAAGTTGATGTTGTTGTTGCGAGATCTAGATATATCAGTTAATGTGATATATATATAAATCAAACAGGAGAACGATCGACGAAGTGAAAAATAGAACGAGAAAATCACACCAGAAAAGAACAACACAACGGAACAACAGATTTACGTGGTTCGATAAATTGCATACATCCACGGAGCTGCAGAAGATTTTACTACTTGAGGATATTACACCAATCAATCACCTCTATTTATAAGAGGAATCTCTCACTCTCACTTCGTTGCTCTCTTTTCTTCTCTCTGTTCTCTCTATACTCCGAGATACACCGATGAAATTCTACACTGAGATACGCCGAAGAAGATAAAACTTACAAGAGAAATAAATCAAATTTCTTTTCTGCCACAAGCCATCAAGAAGAAGCCTAGGGAGAACAATCTTCTTCTTCCTTCTTTCTTCTGCCGCAAGGAATTGCTCCTCCTTGCACTTCTCTTCCTCTGCCCCGAGGGAACCTTCCTCTATCCCGAGGAAACTGAAAAAGAACTCAGAGCGTGACTTCGAAACCCAAGGAGAGCAATCCGAAGCTTTTATCACGAACAGAAGAGAACGACGAGATGCTTCACTTCATAAAAGAGGAAGGTGGGAGTGGTTATTTGTGAAGAAGTGTAACTCTCCAAAATAAAGTAACCGCCCAAGTATAGTGGACAAAGCTCCACCGTTTCTAACAATTCTCTCACTTGGAGACCGGTACACAGACTGCAATAACTCCTTAAACTAATATCTTCCACTGACGGTGTTGCCTTTTTCTTCAATATGTATCCTCCACCTTGAATCCTTCACAAATCCTCCTACTTGAATCCTCCACCTCTGCAACTTAAAGCCTTTGTCTTCACTCCAGAAGACCAATTGAAGCTGTGCACAACTTCAGTTTCTCAAGAATAACATCATCAGTTAACATTTCAGCAGACTTCACATAACTTTGCACCTCCAAGCTATTTCCTGAGACACTCTTGTCTCTTCTTACAACTCCCACTGCATGAGCAACATGATACCTCTGCTGAAAGCTTTTTTCAACAAGTTTAGCCTTGTATCTCTTACTGACATCACACTCAGACTTCACCTGGTACACTCACTTGTTGTGCAATGTCTTCTTCCCTGATAGAAGTTCTGTCAGCTCCCACTTGCTCGAACTTTTATCTTGCAAGATTTCTTCATAGTTTTGTGGTTCTTCAACATTTTTCTGTGGAACAATATGAATGGGTGTCCCGGACCCACTTTCCTCTTCACTTCCATCACTGCCTTGCACTGTGGCCTCCGGTAGATTTCCTACTACATTCAAAGCCCCTGAATCCAATATCAAGTCTTCAATAGAACTATGAACTACTAACAATAGTGCATCCTGTAATTTTTTAGATACCACATTTGCACTATCATTCTTCATCTTCTTAGGATTTCTGCAGTTCTTCCTTATGTGGTCAAGTCTTGCCACAATTTCAACAGGTTGTCTGCTTACTAAACTTTGATTTTGATCTCCTTTACTTGAGTTCCTGTCATGTCATCTCCTTCTGAAATCAACATTCAATGTCGAACTCGAACCTAAGACTCCGTCAGAATCTTTCCTGCAAACTTCCTCAGTCAAAATCAAATCACGAATATCATCGTATTTCAATTTAGATTTACCTGTTGAACTGCCAAGTGCTATCCTCATGACTTCTCAACTATCTGACAATAAAACAACAAGATCTGTGCACATATCTCATCATCAAAATCAATTTTCACAGACGATAACTGATTTGTGATAGTATTGAAATCATTCAGGTGTTAAGCAACAGAAACACCTTCCACCATCTTCAAATTGAATAACTTCTTTATCAAGTGCATCTTGTTATTCGCCGATGGCTTTTCATACATACCTCATAAGACTGTCATGAGAATTGCAGTCGTCCTTTCCTTGACGACGATGAGTGCAACGGACCTCGATAGGGTCAATCGAATAACCCCCAGAACTTGTCGATCCAACAATTTTCATTCAGTCTCATCCATCATTTCAGACATTTTCCCCAATAACAAAAGAAGTTTCTTCCCATAAAGATAATTCTCTATCTGCATTCTCCAATAACCAAAATCTGTGTCATCAAACTTCTCAATCCCTGAAACCTTCACTTCATCTGCAGCCATCGTTCTTCTTCAGATTTGAAACCACGCTCTGATACCAATTATTGTTGTTGTGAGATCTAGATATACCGATTGATGTTGTATATATATAAATAAAATAGGAGAACGATCGATGAAGTGAAAAATAAAACGAGAAAAATCACATCAGAAAAGAACAACACAGCGAAACACACAGATTTACGTGATTTGACAAATTACCTACGTCCACAGAGTTGCATAGGATTTTACTATTTGAGGAATTTACACCAATCAATCACCTCGACTTACAAGAGGAATCTCTCACTTCGTTGCTCTCTCTGTTCATCTCTCTCTACTCTAAGATACACCGAGATACCGAAGAAGATAAACTTACAAGAGAAATAAACTCAATTTCTCTTCTGCCACAAGCCACCAAGAAGTAGCTTAGGGAGAAAAATCTTCTTCTTCTTTCTTCTGCCGCAAGGAATTTCTCCTTGCACTTCTCTTCCTCTGCCCTGAGGAAACCTTCCTCTATCCCAAAGAAACCGAAGAACTCAGAGCGTGACTTTGAAACCCAATGAGAGTCATTCGAAGCTTTTATCACGAATAGAAGTGAGCGAAGAGATGTTTCACTTAACAAAAGAGGAAAACGAGAGTGGTTATTTGTGAAGAGATGTGACTCTCTAAAGCAAAATAACCGCTCAAGCATAGTGAACCGGGCTCCACAGTTTCTAACAGTTGACCCTTCAAATCAATTCAAAATCACTCTAAATCTTCTATAAACCTCTCATGACAACTATCCACATAATTTTAATCAATCAATTGAGCTCAAACCAAATTTTTGACAGAAATCGAATTCGACGCTTTTTTGACCTGATCGTCGACAAGTTTATCAGAACGACCTCGGATGACAAAACGGACTGCACCGGCGCGTTCGGAACGTCAAAATTATTTGGAAAGAACATCAATTTTGCTATGGTTTTATGCACAGATAAGTAATGCACAAATCAGGGGATTTTCAATATTAAATTTCACAATTAATTAAAAGAAGGGAATTTTTTATTCACTTAAATCCCTAAATTCCTAAATCCCTAAGCCTTCGCTCGTTCTACCCCGTCCGCCCCTCTTCTCTGTCGCGAACTGATCCCTGGACCGAGCCTCCCTCACACCGACCTAACTCGCCTCCTCCCTCTCGGTTGAGGTCCCTCGAGCCGCACGCATCCGCCCATCTCCTGTTGCATTCCTTATCGTCTTCTCCTCTGCTCTCTCTCCCATCGCACGCCTGCGCCATCCCCTATCGCGATCTTATCGTCTGCTCCCTGTTGCCCCTTGCTGCAATTTAGATGATGGCTCCTTGTGTTTGGTTCACCACAAGTAAGTATAGGGAAACTTTCTCCTTTTTTCTTGGTTATAAAAGCCTCCTTGGGGAGGGATTTGGGGTTTTTTTTTTTACCAAAAATTTGGTGGGGAAGTACTGCCGGATTTTTCTCAGGGCTTGTTTTGAAGTTGCTATTGATTTGCATTAAGAGGTTTTTTTGCATGAATTAAAGGTTTGCTTTGCATATATTTAAACTTTGTAGGATATGCTGAAGATGTTGAAAACCTGCATTCACTTTTATTTTAGTGGAAGAAATGATCTAAGGATTTTCTGTAATACTTACTGAAATTTTAAAAGGCATCAGAAAGTATTCGTTTATTAGTTCATACACTCTCCATATCAAAAAATAAAAAAAATATGTCTGAGGCATCTTTGATGTTTGAATCTTACTGTAAATCTCACTTGAATGTCAAGATTATTAAGCAGTTTTTATCATTTACTGTTCATAATCTATATTAAAAAAAAATGTGTGGCTGGGGGGTGTCGGCCGTTTTTATTTTAAACTTCGTGATTTAAATAAATGAATGATTTTGTGATTTTGAAAATAATTTAAATATCACTATAATCTTTTTTTTATTTTTTAAAAGTAATATTTTAATTTAAAAATAGGTGAGACCAATTGGATCTCACATTTTAAATAGTTTAGACGAGTGAATACGATACTACAAGTAAAACACTTATCCCGAAAGATAAATATCACTTGTAATAGGGATTCAATCACCTAGACAAAAGAATTTGTGACATCCGTTCGGTCTGCGAAATTGTCTTATTTGCCG
>JXCR01092767.1:0-10826 GCA_002079205.1 Phalaenopsis hybrid cultivar | reverse complement strand
GCGGACGATCGTGGGAGAAGCGCGGACGATCGCGGGAGAAGCGCGGACAATCGCGGGAGAAGCACGATGGGAGAAGCACGGACGATCGGACGATCGGATGATCACGGAAGAGCACGGACGATCGGACACGGAAGAGCACGGACGATCGGACAATCGGAGAGAGGCGTGATCGGTCAATTGGACGAGGGGCGCTCAGATGCGAACGATCGGGGCAGGCGCAAACTAGGGCAACGCTCGGTCAAGGACAATCGCGGGAGAGAAGGGCCGTGATTGAGCCTAGCGGGAGAGGCTTCCCTTTGATGTCTCTGATACCATGTTAATTTTGAATAATCTTTTTTTCTCACTGAATACATAGATAATTCACGTATAAACATGCGAGTACAAGAGATAAAAAGAAGAAAGAAATATTCCTACAATTAAGTAATTCTTATAATTATGAAATAAACATAAATACCTATAATTAAGAAATTACCCTTTTTATACTATGACTAAATTAGCAAGTACTGAATAGAATTAAAGTAAATAATAATGAGCGTAATTCCACATTCATTTGTTTATCTAATCGAGCATGCTTGAACACCTTTATAAATACTCCATAATTAAATAAACAAGTTTAAACAAGTTTGATTGTTTCATATGTATTCGCGAACACTGTCATTAAATACTCAAACAAACTCCTTAAGAGGCTTGGTGAACAGATCCAATTAATGTTCATGAAACCGCTCGATTCAAGTTGGAATTAGGACTGGATTTAATATTACAATTAAAATTAATTTTTATATGTTTATAAAAGAATTAATCATATTTAAACTAAAAAATACAACAAAATAAATATCACTTTAAGAGCGAATTTCCTCTTCTAAATTTTTTAAATTGTTTTCTAATAAATACCCTAAATTACTATTAAATCTTAGCAGTCCATCAAAGGCTAACATTGATCAATGTCTTTAGCTATAAAGACAAAAAAAACTCTGTTAAATTTTGAACGCCTAAACGCCGAAAGTGAAACCCTTTTCCACTCTCCCACTCCCTTCATTCACTCATTCTTCTCTCCAGTCTCCAGTGTGCCCTACTTACGGAGAAGAACAAAAAAAAAAGCATGAAAGGCCAGAAAAAAGCACGAAGATGAATGGGTCTCAATTAAGCAAACATTCTCGGCCACAAAGATGCTTGCTTTACTGTCGAGTGATTTCACCGGTGCATTCACTATTAGAGTAGAGGCGTCAACTTCCCTACCCAATAACCCTCACGGAAGTCGTGACTGAAGCTAGCTGGGAAGGCAACGACGGGATCCCTGTCTCCGAAGAAGACGCCTCCGAAACTTCGCTCTTTCGCTCCACTCCTATCTGAAACCATCGAGGAAAATAAGTGAAGGCAACATGTCTTTCCTCCCACCCCCTTTGTGTGCTTTCATTGTCTTAAATTCTGTAAATTGAAGGCAACATGACTTTCCTCCCACCTGCTTTGCGCGCTTTCATTGTTTTAAATCCTGTAAATCCATCTACCATCTAAATTTACCAAAGTTATATACGATTTAAAGTCTTCTATTTTGCTATTTGGCAGGACTTAGATTAAATCCTGCTACCAAACAGCCTATATTTCTTTCTCTAAGAATTTGGCCTTCTTTACAATGAGCTAACCCCATTTAAAAACTTGTTTACCTTCACCTATTTTTTCTTTTTTCATGACAAAATTCAAAATCAATTTTTATGATATTTTCGTCAGGATAAGTTGGCCAATTGGTATGCTTGAAGCATCATTAGAAAGTATGGCTCCTCTATGGCATCATATCAAAGGCGCTTGCGAACATTATAACTTAAAACCGCGTGCACTAGCTCGATAGTAGGCTCAATTAAGGCTCATTTTCTTTGTCAAATGAGCGGTTGTACAAGGTCGATAAACCTAAATGAATGAAGTTCAAATCGAGCACGAACTTAATTTCAAACATCATTTCCAGAAACGAGCTCAAGCTCGAACATTGTTCTTACAACTCAATTTGAGCTCGAACATAGTTTAGAAAAACAAGCTCGAGCTCGACTAGGCTCGGTTCATTTGCAGCTCTACTTGAGTTGGAAATTAAGCTAAAAACTCAAAACTTGTTCGATAATTGCTCATTTGAGATTAATTTGAATAAACTCAATATATGGAAATATGTGTGTAAATGTGTAAATATTCTGATATATGAATTTAAAAAATATTATTTTAAACTATGAAATTTGATAGGAATCGACTTAAAAATTAATCATTTTTACTCGCCGAATAAATTAAAAATTGTCGAGGTGTGTCTGATATGGAAATAAGGTTGGGAGAATTAATTTGTAATCCCTTAAATTAAGGGAATTAGAATTTAATTTGTAATCACTTAAATAGAGGGAATTAGAATTAATTGGAATCCCTCAAATTGAGAGAATTAGTTGAATAGTTTCCAGATTTAGGAATGAGTCAGTTTTCTATTTTTTCTCCTTGTAATCTCCTATATAATACCATGTATTATCAATTCAAAAATAGAAGGAAATACAAAATTATTTTCTCTCCTTTCTGATTTACCACATGGTATCAGAGCCAGGTTCCAAACCCTAGAGGATTCCACCCTGCAGCCGCCGATTCCTGCCACTGTTACTTGTATCCTCTTGACGCTGATTCCTTTGCCGCTCCCGCTGATTCTTTTGCCGCCGATTTCCTGCCGCTGTTACCTGTATCCCCTTGCCGCTGACTCCTTTGCCGCTCCCGCTGTTTCTTTTGTCGCTGATTCATTTGTCGCTGACTCCTTTGCCGCTGATTCTTTTGCCGCTGGCACCTCCCTACAGGAATTTTAATTAGATTCTCATCTCTATGCACAGGAATTTCAATTGGATTCATGTTTCTATGTCGTGAGGCCTCCCTACACAGCTGGTTTTTTCTGTGCAACCGGCTATTCTTCAGCCTCTGTATCTTGGAATTTTCTGGGGTTTCGTATTCTTCTTCAAGCAGCCTTCATTGTTGTGTTTCTCTTCTCTGGGCTTCCTTTTCTGCATATTCCAGCCTTAATTACTGTGAATTTCTCATCCCCACCATGTCAATGTCCGAAACCACTGTCTCCAGCAATTCCAACCCTTCCGAAGAATCTAATGCGGTTCAGAAAATTGGAGAGTTGCAGAATATTCGGGCATCCAACAGGTTCAATGGGAAGAACTATCTCAAATGGTCTCAAATTGTCCGCACATACCTGAAGGGCAAAGGGAGGCTTATTTGGAACCGGACCAGAAAAAAAGAATCCAGCCTCTTCCGCATGGGATGAGGAGGATTCCATGATTATGTCTTGGCTATGGGATTCCATGGACCCAACGATCAGTGACACTTGCATGTTCTTAAATACCGCAAAGGAAATCTGGGACTATATCAACCGAACATACTAGAAGGCCCGTGATGCTGCCCTTGTGTATGAAATCAAGGAAAAAACCAGAGCCACCAAACAAGGAGACAAATCTGTCACATAGTATGCAATTCTGTTGCAAAATCTTTGGCATGAACTGGATCACTATCGAGCAATTGAGATGAAATGCCCTGATGATGCTACCACTTTGAAGAAGTTCATTGAGAAGGATCGGATATACGATTTTTTGGCAAGATTGAATTCTAAATTTGATCATGTTAGGATTCAAATCCTCGGCAAGGAGGATACACCGTCTCTAGAAGAGACAATCTCATTAATCCGAGCAAAAGAAAGTCGAAGGAGTGTCATGCTAGAACCACATACTATGGATGGGTCAGCCTTAGCAGCAAAAACAAATCAGGAGAAGTAGAAGAATGATTTGCCTAAACACTCGAGTAGAGATAACCAAGGGAAGGACAACAAAGACAATTTTTGGTGTACTTATTACAAGAAACTAAGGCATACAAGGGAGAAGATTTGGAAGCTGAATGGTAAACCTCCAAGCCGAGAATAGGGCAACCGTGGGGGCAACAAAGGCCTCAAGCGCATATGGTAAAGCAACCCAATATTGAGGAAAATTCAGCAATAGAGGGGTTCAGCAATGAAGAAATTGAAATTTTGAGAAGCTTGTTGGGATCTCTTGAGAAGCCTTCTGGAGCATGTTCGATAGCTCTTTCAGGTAAAACAATTTGCATGAATGTTTTAGACAAATTTTATACCAACTCTTGGATCATAGACTCCGGAGCTACTGACAATATGACCCCCACATCTCAACTCTTCCAACCCCATGTCCAAGTAATAGAAAAATTGTCATGGCCAGTAGCTCTTTAGCTATCGTTGCAGGGATTGGAGATATACATATCACACCCAGCTTTATCCTTAAAAACGTTCTTCATGTACCCAAACTGTCAACAAGCCTTGGGTCCATTCAAAAATTGACTCATGATCTCAAATATTATGCTGTTTTTTTCCCTTCTTATTGTGTTTTTCAGGATCAGGACTCGGGGAGGAGAATTGGACTTGCTAAGAAAAGGAGCAGTCTTTACCACTTTGAACCATCCCAGAAAATTAGGAGCAATTTGTCTTCATCTCTCCTTAGTTCCTCGAACAAAGATGTCATTTGGCTATATCACTTACGTCTTGGTCATCCCTCTTTTATGGTTTTAAATATAATGTTTCCTCATTTATTCCAAGGATTAGATATTTCTGAGTTTCATTGTGACACTTGTGAATTGGCAAAACATACCCGTGTATCTTTTCCTATTAGCAATAAAAGAAGTTCTCATCCTTTTCATCTGATGCTAGAGACTACTTCAATCAAATTCTATCACCTTACTTTACATCACAGGGGATTATCCATAACTCATAATGTGTGGACACACCCCAACAAAATGGGGTAGCTGAAAGAAAGAATAGGCATTTACTCAACACCACCCGAGTCTTACTATTTCAAGGGAATGTTCCTAAGTTCTATTGGAGAGAAGTCGTTCTTACTGCCACATATATGATCAATAGACTTCCCTCCCGTGTGTTAGAAAACAAAAGCCCCGTAGAGGTCCTTAATAGCTTCTACCCTCACTTCAGAACCTCAAATGGCCTCACACCCAGGGTATTTGGGTGTACTGTCTTTGTTCATGTCCACAAACAACATAGAGGGAAGGTAGACCCTAGAGCCATCAAATGTATTTTCCTCGGTTACTCCTCCACTCAAAAATGATACAAGTGTTACAACCCCTCTACCAGAAAATTTTACATCTCTGCAGATGTCACTTTCACAAAAAATAAACCCTTTTTTTCCAAGTCCTCTCTTCAGGGGGAGATTTCCATGGTGGAAGATAATACTTGTGAGCCTTTTAAACCACTTAAAACCCTTGACCTTCTGCATGTGTCAGCCCGTGTTGTTGAACCTAAATCAAACTCTCCTCATGTTCCAGCTAAACCCGAGTCCTCTGAACCAATCACATCTGAGTCACCTGATCCTGAACCCGTATCATCTCCTACTCTAACCAGTGTCACTCACGATTTCCCAAGATTTCCTCAGGTGTATTCAAGGAGAAAGGTCGTTCCTGAACTGCCACAAGTCCAAGAATCCAATCCACTCTATCCATTATCTCACTATGTATCTCTTAAGCGCCTATCACCAGCTCACAAAAGATTCATTGTGAGTTTGAACACCATTGTCATCCCTAACAATGTGTTCGAGGCATTGTCAAAAAGAGAATTGAGGGATGCAATGAAAGAGGAAATGAGTGCATTAGAAAAGAATAAAACATGGGAGATCGTTGATAAACCAAAGGAAAAAAAATATTGTTGAGTGCAAGTGGATTTTTACATTGAAATACAAGGCTGATGGATCCCTTGAAAGATATAAAGCAAGGTTAGTAGCCAAAGGGTACACTCAGACTTATGGGGTGGATTATTAGGAAACCTTTGCTCCAGTTGCAAAAATGAACACTGTGAGAATCCTGTTATCATTGGTTGCTCACTTCAATTGGCAATTGCTACAGTATGATGTTAAGAATGCATTCCTCCATGGCGACCTAAATGAGAAAATCTACATGAACATCCCTCCGGGATTTGAAGGGGACACAGGTAACAAGGTGTGCAAGCTGAAAAAGGCCATTTATGGGTTAAAACAATCCCCTAGAGTATAGTTTGGCAGATTTGCAAAATTAATGAAGGAACCGGGTATCAACAAAGCCAAGGTGACCACACTCTTTTCATTAAACATTCAGCTGTAGGGGGAGTGACTGCTTTTTTAATCTATGTGGACGACATCATAGTGACTGGGAATGATGAGAAAGATAAGCATGAATTAAAGTTGAGACTAGTAAGAGAATTTGAAACAAAGGAACTGGGAAAATTGAAGTACTTGGTCTTGAGGTGGCATATTCCACACAGGGGGTCTTCATATCTCAGCAGAAGTACGTGATTGATTTATTGGCAGAAATAGGGAAGACTGGGTGTAAGCCTATCTCTACTTCAATAGATCCAAACTATAAGTTGGGAGAAGTTAAAGAAGAACCAGCTGTGGATAAAAGAATGTACCAGAGATTGGTTGGCAGACTCATATACCTTGCTCACACTCGACCAGACATAGCATATTCTGTAAGTATGATCATGCAATTCATGCATGATCCAAGAGAACCTCATCTTCAGGCTGCCTATAGGGCACTACATTACTTAAAAGGCAATCCGGGGAAAGGAATCTTGTTCAAAAGGAATGACGCTCTTACTTTGGAAGCCTACACCGACGCTGACTATGCTGGCTCCCTAGTGGATAGAAGATCAACTACAAGATATTGTACTTTTCTTTGAGGTAACCTAGTGACATGGAGGAGCAAAAAGCAGAATGTAGTGGCAAGGTCATCTGCAAAATCAGAGTTCAGGGCTATTGCTCAAGGATTATGTGAATTACTTTAGCTGAGAATCATTTTGAATGATTTGAGAGTCCAATGGAAGGGTCCTATGAAGCTCTACTGTGACAACAAGTCAGCTATTAATATAGCTCATAATCCTATACAACATGATAGGACAAAGCATATTGAAATTGATAGACATTTCATCAAAGAAAAACTGGAGGAAGGGTTAGTGTGTATGTCCTATATTCCATCAGAGAGACAATGAACCGATGTTCTAACAAAGGGGCTGAACAGTTCGAGTTTCCATGATCTTGTATCTAAGCTGGGAATGGAAGACATCTATTCCTCAGCTTGAGGAGTGTCGAGGTGTGTCTGAGATGGAAATAAGATTGGGAGAATTAATTTGTAATCTCTTAAATTAAGGGAATTAGAATTAATTTGTAATCACTTAAATAGAGGGAATTAGAATTAATTTGTAATCCCTCAAATTGAGGGAATTAGTTAAATAGTTTCCAGATTTAGGAATAAGTCAGTTTCCTATTTTTTCTCCTTATAATCTCCTATATAATACCATGTATTATCAATTCAAAAATAGAAGGAAATACAAAATTATTTTCTCTCCTTTCTGATTTACCACAAAAATATATATTTTTTTAGTTGATGCCAACTCATTCAAAGTATACTCAATACCACCCTTATCTGTATCTTACGAATGCCGCAAAGTACTAGGTAAAATCCAAATAGCTTCACTAGCAACACCGAAACAACAAAAACATAGCTACTGATTCTATGAATAAAAATAGCTAGAAAACACAAGCAAGTACAATTACGTGATAGTAAAAAATATTAAAAAGAATTAAAATACAAAACAACTTAGAAATAAAAGATTGGAGGAGACTGCCTAGTTGCAATGAAGCATAGAAAAAAAATCTTGTTCTTTAATGCACAAAAATAATAGCTATTAGCCTTGAATTTTACTACTATACATTAAGTCAAGTTGAGATCCCCTATAAAACTGATCTATAGAAAAAATATCACAAGTTTAGTTAAATAGAAAAAAAGTTCATTTTTTTCCTTGATGTGAGTACCTTTGGCGTGTTTTAAAAATCGAGTCATTTGTCCATTTCTAGTATTCCAAACTCGGATTATACCATCCTCTGATCCAGACACAAGGGTGACACCATCCATGCTAAATGCTAAACAAGTAATGGCCTTGCTGTATAAGATAATATGAGTAAATAAATAAACAAAAAAAAGGTAAAATGTGTATTGTGTAGAAATGCATAAATACAAATAGAAAGAATACATTCATTTGAAAATAAAAGTGCATAAGGTGAATGCAATTTTATGTAAAATTAACATAATAAAAATTGACACAAAGAAACTTAAGATTATACTAAGCATTCAACCATTCACACAACTATTATCACTATAATAAAGGATTTACAAGCATTAGTAATATCCCATAGCTACAATAACATAAACTAAGGGAGTGTGTGCAAGAGAACAAAAAACCTTGACATTGAAATGAGAACCAACTCAACGAATTGAAGGAGGTGAATAAGGCAATATAAAATGGATAAAAATGAGATAAGGACACCAAAGAATTGAGAAGAAATTTATCATAGAAAAGAAATAATTCATTTATTTTAGTGAATGAAATTTCAATAAAATGGTTCATAAAAACCAAAAGATAACACTTAAGGAACTATAAAAAATAAATAATGACAAAAGTACAAAATCCAAGCGGAGTTGTATGCACATCAAAATCCTCCAAACACCACAAAATTCCTATTTAACATTGTTTACATAAATTTTAATGGCATATTAATCAATGAAAAAAAGATTTCTTTAAAATGGCAATTAGGACATTAAATAACTAAACCTGCCTTTCTAGCATCTGTCAACTAGCATGTATATGCAATAATTCCGTGAAAATAAGTGTTGCATTTCAAAACTAATGACAAAGAATTTTGTGACTGTGCGTATGCATTTGCAAGTGCATGTACATGTGTATAGAAAAGAATATTAAAACTATATATTCTGTCAAAATTAATCCTATATTCCAACGCATATCATAAGAATCACAAATCTCCATGTCATGTCTAACAAATAACCATTAAACAATCTAGATTCTATCAAAGGCACTGGAAACATTGTTAGCTATAAAAAGTGCATGGATGGGCAAGAAGAGAAAAACAAAAATCACCCGTTATCAGATAGTGAATCTATAATAAATTTTCCATAATTTCCAGTATGATTCCACTCAGCATTAAGTGTGGCAATATATATCTTGCCATCTCTACAACCAGCATAAAATATATGCTCCCCCGGATCCATTGTAACTGCATCAATTATGGAAGGAAATGTAATACTTCTAAGCAACCTTCCCAATGATAAACTCCAAACCTGAAACAAATAAGAATTTACATAATTAAAAGGAATAAAAAAACAATTGTTTTCTAACACGATTATGTGCATAAAATATAATGAAGAGCAAAATATAATTGACAAGCTAATCACAAAAAAATCATAGTTTACAATTTTACACATGCAGATATGAATGAGAACATGGTGTGTTGAACGTTGCACGTGTCTTTTAATTATATTCATTTCTTTTAGAAAGGGGATAGATAGGAAACAAAATAACAGATTGCGCCGAAGAAAACATAGCCTAATATTTGTTATGTACCTAACCCTAGTGAGCAAGGTAGGATGCATCTAGTATGTCCCGCATCTCATGTTCTAAATTACTAATGCATGTAGACAATCAAACAAATGATCAAGATCGACCCAGTCCACAAGACAAAATATGGGATTTATGAAAAATGGCTTCTTCTCTTCTTGAGATCTTTAAGTTTCAAGTTGAAGAAAATTGAATAAAAATGGCCTATAGACCTTATATTAAAAGTCAGAAGCAAGGGCACTTCTGGCATTGGAAAAAAAAAGTATTAGACAAACATGTGGTGATGCTTTGGTTGAAGTTATAGTCAAAATCTACACTTTCAGCATTTTATTTTTTCCAATCTTGGATCAATTTCTTTGAAACAATTTAAAATAGTACAAACCAACTATTAGGCTTGACCGCTTTGGGACGAGGGAGACTCAACAAAGGCGGAGCTCATGTGTATAGTTTGGTGGATTTCGGCATTGGGGCTCCAACAAGTGCCCTTATGGTCAAAGAGGTGACAAGATTATTGTAATGATCCTAAGATTATCAATTAACTAATTAATATTAATTAAATTAATAATCTGCATCATTAATATTATTACAGAGGGCAAGACTATGATTGGCAAAGATGATCCGATTAGCCATGCGGATGTGGTGAAATAGGTAGATGGCTATGTTGGGGTAGAAACATGAAGCATACGCAATCGAGGCTAAAACCATTGTTATTGACTAAGTTCATTGAGAACATTAACATCCTCCACATTAGGAGAGCAAGGAGCAAGGAGATATTGTTAGTACATGTCTATATACTTTATAGGAGGAGAAGATAAAACACTAGGCCCGATAGGGCTACTATTGATTAAGATCATGGGTCATTTAGGGCATGGTACATCAAAATCCATTTAAGACTATTTAGAGAAACAAACTTACTTTAGATTTGTGTGAGTGTGGCTATTAAGAACTAAATAGTTCGGATTGTAATGCCGATGAAGACAAAGGGGGCGCTTGGCTAAGCATTCAATCAAGGTAGCATGAAATCATAATGTCATGCACAACTAAGGAATCGGCTTTTACTAGTGTGTCTAAGTTTAGGCCTTCCTTTATGGTGCAAAATAATGAGAAGTGTACTTTTACTTCAAATGCAGAAGATGAATTAATTTTGCAAGATGACAATTTAGTATAAGGTGATCAAAAAAAAGTATAAATATTGTAGCAAAATTTTGATAAGATAGAGAGCCAAAGATCTAGTGATGTAAAAGAGAAGATGAATGATGACAAGCGATAGTGGCAAAGATTACAATGCCCCGAGGCAATAAATGTAAGATTAAATAATTTTTTTGTAGTTGTTTAACTTAATCTAATTACCAAGAATTTAAAGCTT
>JXCR01092763.1:0-10730 GCA_002079205.1 Phalaenopsis hybrid cultivar | reverse complement strand
TCAATGTTCTTTATGCCTGGACCAAAGGATAAAGAATAGGTATGCTCATATTTGGCACAATACAATTTGAACTGATTCACCTTATCCATTCCCTATAATTTCTTTACAAAAAGAAGGATATTTCCTTATATGAATATCACATTAAGAACTTTATAAGTATAATTAGTTATTTAAGAATTATTAAAATTACATATTTATTTCAATTGTCTATCAGTGACAGATAAGCAATTTGAACTCCATTGTTGCGATTAAGTATTGCTTTTCTAAAATCTTTGTTCGTAGTTCTAGTATTACTCCTTGTGGGATCGATATCTAGGACTCCATTAGAGCCCTATAATACTTGAGTGAATAATTGAAGAATTTGGACACTATGTATTTAATGTTATTGTGTGGATTTGATTTAGTTTGCTTTGCTTCAAAATTATGAACTTTGATTGTGTGTATAGTTTTATTTCAGTGTTTAGTGTTGTGGCTTGATTTCGACACTCTTTTATAATATATTTTGCTACATGAGTGTAAAAGTGTTATTAGAAAAATATATTTGTAAAAAGTGTATTGTCGGCACTATTTTGGTTTGGGGACTTGCCTGTAAGAAGCTATCGGTCAGCGGAATCAAAATCCCGTCGCCCGCTTCGGAAGGACATTTTAATTTTTACAAAAATATGAAATCAAACCAACCCCATATTTTTCACAGTTTAAATGAAAGAAAGTTGTACCTCAAATTCCGTATCTATCTCAAAGGAAAAAAACACAAGACTTGAGAATGAGACTCGATCAAATAAACTAAAAAATGTATGACATCCGTTTGGTCTGCAAAACCGTTTTATTTGCCAATAATTTCCTTTATTTAATATTGATAATTAAATAGGGTTTATATTAAGCTGAGTTCAGAAAAGCTTCCTATAAGGGCAAGCCCTCAATGCCACCTAAGAAAGCTCTCAATAAAAATCAGGAAATATTATCTTCAAGGATTTCAAAAGGATAGGACTGTTCAACGAGATCAGACAGAGAGGTGTGAAATGGGGTTGGCTCAAGTTTGGAGCATTTTGTGTTTTGGAATCCAAAGGAGGAAGAACTAGGGGGTCTCATAGATTCAGAGGAGAACCTCGGTGACCTCCCAAGCTACCTTAATGTTTGGTTTCAATTTTGTGGAGAAATATTTAGGTGTTTCATCCTACCAATTTTATTAGTTTAGGACTTACATTTGTGTGGAACGATCACACAAATAGCAGGAAGATTTGAGGGTTTAAGTCGTGACAGACGACAACCTCGAAATCCTGAGACAATTTAGGGCTTATTTTGCACAACATGGTTGTACAAAGGCCTAAAGATGAGGTGATTATTTATGTTGCATAAGCATACAACCTTGAAATTCTATGGCTTGTTATTTAATTCTAGTGAAGGAAATTGGTTTAGCTGGGGAAGGCATGTTTTGCTATTGAAGATGGCCGTGTTGCCCACAATGACAGTTCCAAGCTCCTTGTCGTGACGAGTTTAAGTTTTCTAGGGTGTCCAATTATGATGTCAAATGAAATGGTCCTAAGGTTGAAGTTCTTTGAATTTTATGGGGTATACTAAAGTTGATTAGAGCGACAGCGGTTGGGATCCTACGGTTCCCACTTTTTGATACCATTATTTTTCATTGGATTCACTTATTCTAAATAAATTTACTACACTCAACTTAATAAGTTCCATAATTTCATTTAGACCGTGGGAAGCCTCGTTAGCAACCGTAGATTAGCTCCACCGAGGGATTCCTGATCATCCGATAGAGACGTCTTAATTTAGTTATAGTTATAGTTTTTGTATAATATCTGTGATTAAATTTTGAGTTGTCTTATATTTTGGATGCTTGGGCGGTGAATTTTATCTTGGTTGATTTTAATTTTGGTTTTGGGTTTTGGTTTTGTGGCTATCTTGACAGTTTTAGTTTTCATGCATGGTGACATCATTGTTTAGCATGCAAGTTTGTGTTAACATCAAAAGTATAGTATGAAAGTACAAGAAAGACGGTGTTGTAAACTGTAAAACCGTACCTGACAAGTCTTCTCGTTCCACCACCTGAAACTCTAAATGCATGTCAGGGCATTTTATATGAAGCCGGAAAGTAAAGTTTTGGCGACCTACCTAACCCTAGGTCATATCTTGGTGGGTCCCTATTAGTTTGATTAAGGATGATTTTTTTTAAGCAAAACATATTAAGTTTAGTAGACCTCGGAGGTATCCAACAAGTCTAGAGAAAGAAACAGGTCCATGCTTCCCTCTCACTACCTAGTGAAAAGTTTCGAGCTCATTTAAAATTATTATGTTGCTTAATAACTCATCCTATAAATGCCTATAATGCTCAATGAACATTGATGTTTCAATTATCTCTGAGAGTAGGGTAACTATAATTTGTGATTTAATTTGTAAATTATGTGAGTGAAGACCCTTAAAAGGGGCAAGTTAATGTTATCAAGACACTCAGCCAACTTTTTAATTTGGGCTTGTAGTGTTTTAAAGATGCTCAATTTTAATTTTTTATGTTCACTTTTCTAATCCTCATTTAACCATATTTGATTTAGCCTAGTCACTACTAAGCCCTTAAGGTTTTGATGAATGTCTTAGTATATATTTTGGAAATGACTGAATTTTAAGTGATGATGATTCATTTTTGAAAGTCATTTGAGCATCAAATAGGGGTATTTGATGAGTGAGTTATAAACACCCAAAACTATACCCCTAAGTTTAGGATCATTTATTTGACTAGACTTCCAAATTTTAATAATTTAAGGAAATTACAAATTTATCCTTTAATTAACAAAAGTGAGATTGGTTTCTACCAATTAATCCACTTGTGTTTCAATCATCCAAATATCTTAATTAGGATTGAAGGTTACCCATTTCCCTTTATGGAATTAAGCCTAAATGTTAATTAAGGCTAAATTTCCAAAATTACATTTTGCCCCTAAGGCTCTATTACTTTATAATTTATCAAATTTAATCCAATTAACTTTGAAGTTTTCATCCCACCTCACTCATGGGTCAATTAAGACATCAGAGGAGAAAATGTGATTTTTCAAAATCTAATTTAATTTACATATTGATTTTAATGCAAAAATAGGATTTTTCAAAGAAAATTCCATAAATTGACCAAGGAAAAGCCTAATCCCTTGAATTTTTTACTGGAGTTATAATTAGACTAGAGAAGCATTGGGACTAAATTTCATAATTTATTGAATTATATTTGAATTTTAAGAATTATTTCAATTTCTCGAGTATTTATTAATTATAAAATATTTTAAATGTGAAAAATTAATTTTTATATTTTTTATTAAATCTATATAATGCCAAGAGACACAGAAATAAATTTCACATTTATTTATTTATTTATTTTGAATTTTTATAATGATTCTAGTGAAAATCCATTTTTAGCCTTTACAAAAATTACTTTAAGTTTCAAAATTCAATATCTTCACTTAGAAAATTAGGAAAAAATTTCCAATTGTTCTGAAGTGCTTATAAAATAATTTAAAAAATTTCCATGAATTTTATTATTTTTGTGATTTTTATCATTTTTTAATTATTTAAATATTAAAAATAGGCTTGAAAATGAAATTTTTATTTTTATTTCAAATTTATTTTTTGAAAATTCCTCTGATCACAGAGAACTCTAAAAACTAATTTTTATATTTTTTTAGTTATATTTTAACTAGTAAAAATCATTTTAGTACCAAAAATGTCATTTAATTTGAAAATTCAATTTGAGTTATTAAATGAGCTCCAAATGTTTTGAAATTTTTATGGGGAGTTCTCTAAACTTTGAGTCTTAGTGGAAATTAAAAATCAAGTCATTTAGATGTTTGTATTACCCAAAATTATTTTACTTTGTGTTTTAGGGTTAGTGGAAATTAGGTGCATTCTTAATGACTTAACTCATGAAATAATTTTCAAAGGGTTCTCTAGTCATAGCAAACCTTTCAAAATTTTCTTAGATTTTTCTAAGTAACATGCTAATTATTATGATTAATTTATGAAAATAATAGACATAAACTTAGAAAATATGGATATCTGTCTAGAGATTTCCTTTGACTTTGGAAAAATCAAGAAATGTTCTCTAAGGCAGAGGAAAAACCATGCTAAAATTTCAAATCATGTTGAAATGTCTACATGCATGGAGAATCAAAAAACTCAAAATAATATTTAATTAATTAAAAATAAAACATGCATCAAATGGACTTCAAATTATTTCCACATTGTCCTCCTTTGTTCATTGAGCAAGAGAATATTTTTATTTTTTTTGTGATTTTTCTTCACCAAGATATCAATTTTTGAAGTTAGGGATCATTTTGTAATTTATTTAATCCCCAATCTATCTAATTAAACGCGCAGGATTGACTGAATCCTAGACGGCTTCAAAAACACGCATGGCGCACTCTGGTTGGACGCCGCCATCCACGTACCCGCTGACTCGACCCGTGCTTTATGAACCAAAGCCCTGTCTGATTTCATCTCATCCGTTGATGAGATAAAGGCGCAATCAAACGGCTCCTAGTCATCATCCCGAAATAGGCTAACCCGAGAACTGTCCACACTAAAACCTTAAGATCTTCCTCTATACTCAATCAAATCTCATGGGGTTTGATCCTATGGACTAGTCTAAGTAATACGAACACATCCATACAACAATCAAGCAATTAAATTAAGCCTAATCAAATGGAGAATCAAAATAGGCTCGGGAGGAGGAGAAGTTCAATACCTTTGCACTGAGAAGGGAAGCTTCAGTCAGAGGTGCTCAGCACGTTCATGAAGGTCCAAGGAGGTAAGGGATTAAGCCTCTTGCTGTGGTGAAAGTCTAGGTATGAATTCGACCAAGCTTGATGTCAGTTGTTGGTTTAGAGCTATGTTAGGGTCTCTATGAAAGGGGGATTTGATGGGGCTTCTCCTTCTTTCACTGTGGTGAAGGTGTAGGTGAATTTAATTTGAGTTTGATGGGCTGTGGAGGCGTGATGAGCTCTTTCCTAGTTTTTGGTAGAAGTTTGAGCTCAAAATTGAGCTTCCACTGTGGGAATCAGTGGGGGAAAGTGGTTGGCTTAAGCTGAAGAGGTCTCAAAGAGTCTCTGGGAGCAATTTGGAGCGGTCTCTCTGAGAAATTTTCAGCACTCCCACCATGGACGTGGAGGTGAGCATTTTAAAAAAATGGCTTAAGGCTTGTTGCCATGGCCAATGAGGGGGTGAAGAGTGATGCTTAGGTGGAGGGCAGAGAGGTTCTAACATTTAATTTCGATGAGGTGGCCTATAGGTTTGAAATGGGTTTGATTCCATGGGGGTGGCTCATGATTTTGGCATTTTTTGACCACTGGGCCGGCCGACCAGGCCAGGGGAGGTGGCCAAAGGGCTTAGAGACCTCAGAGGAATCTGTCACAACAATTAAACAGGTTTGGGCTTTATTTTGAAGAAAAGATCTTAAGCTTAAGCAAATATGGAATGAAACCATTTAATTTAGGGGGCCTTTGGTCCATGGCTTAGCTGAGGTGGTTTTATGGAGTTTGTACTGGTCACTAGGGTCCAACTAATGGCTGTGGAGTTATTAATTTGGTGGCTTTGGGTGGTTAGGTTAACTTTAGTGCATGGGTCCAATGTGGGTTCAAATGACCAAAACTTGGGTTTGGGCTAGTCTAGCCATGACCTTGAGCCCTATTGATTGATCAAAATTGTGTATATTATTGTAATGAAGATTTTTTGTGAAGGATTGAAATGATTTTGAGCTCAATTGGAGGGTCAATTTGGAGGATTTTTTAAATTTGGTCAATTTGGGCATGTTGGGCTAGACTTGGGTCTAGATTGAGCTAGGATTCGAATTTAGCTCAATTGAATTGTCCAAATGATCAATGGAGATGTTATAAAAATTTTTCATGAAGGAATGGAATGGAAATTTTGGGGCTAAGGCAATCAATTTGATGGAATTTTGAGACATGGCCAATTTTAAGGGTTTTGGTCAAAATGGTCAAAATGGCCAAACTTGGTCATGTTTTAGTTGAGAAAAGTGAATTTGAGAATATTTGGGATATTTTGGAAATTTTTGGGATTTTGGGCTAAGGAGAGGTATTTTGGTAATTTGACGATTTTTGGTTATTTTGGGTAATTTGGGTATTTTCAAAAGGTTTGAAATGATTTTTAAATAAATTTGGGTATTTTAGATAAATTTGGGAATTTTGACCAAATTTAGGGTCCCAAGGGTATCTAGGTAATTTGGGGGAGTTTAAGGGCAAAAGACTTAGTTGGGCATTTTGGTAGAGTTGGGGTGCCAACCACCATAAATAAGCCATGGACCAATGGAAACCCCAATTGGGTCCTCTATGTACTGGTCTTAGCTTAACCCTAGCCTAGGGCCAGTGAGTTTAGGGGACTGTCTACATGAGTATCCCAAAAGTATCAAGGGACCAAAGTCAAGAAATTTTGGTTTGTGCTTGTGAGTGGTTGTGAGTGAGGTGAGTACCTTAGCTCTAGACCAACACCCAGGGTCAACCTTAAGGTCAAGAAGTCCTATAGGAACTTTTCTTGAGCTCCCCCATAGTGACCCTAACAACTAAGTGCTAGAGGTTAGGACCAATATGTAGAACTTCAAGTTGAGTAAAGAGGAGTTTAGAATTTCTAATGGTGAGGGTTCCTTTTCTAGTTTTCTAGGAATAGTCAACATGAAGTTCTATGGCTAGACCTTAGGCTACTAAAGAGGAACATAGAACTCAACCAAAAATGAGGTCAACATGTATTTTCATATATAAAAGTTAGTTTATTATAGTTTGTAAAAATGATTGCTCGTGAAAATGTTTGTTTGTGAATTATTGTTACATAAAAATTTGTGCTTAAAAATACTAAAAGAACTTTGGAGTAAATTGAAAGAAAATTGAAAATTATAAAAATCTAAAATTGGAATTTGTAGCCTTCAACGCCGACGGCGCCCTCAACCCAAGAACAGCCTAAACCCCTTAAAATTTGTAATTTGCATAGTGAAACACCATTTTTACCCTTTGAGCCACCTTCAAATTCTTGTTTTTGCACCTAGGGCTCGCATTTGCTCGGATTTGGGGTGATTTCAAGGCAAAAGAACTTCGGATTTCATCTTCTCTAGGAAAGTGCTAAACTTTAAACAAAAAAATTTATATTTTCACCAATGATTTATCTCACATTGCCGAGATCTGAAAATTTTTGAATTTTTTAAGAGATTTTGAAAAAAAATCCTTGGGTGAAGAACTCTTACTTATTGTATTTAAGTTTAAAGCGTTTTACATTGTGATTTTTATAATTTTGTGAATTTATTCAAATTTTTATCAAATTTTTGTAGATTTACCATGGCCTAGAGAACAAGCAAAGGAAAAAAGAAAAGTAAATTATGATGAACAAAAATTTGTCAACTTTAGGGCTAGTGCTTGATTTAATAGTTTATTTGAAAATAAAAAAGTAATTCTGGATCATGGATATAAAAATCCTGGAGGAGAATTCGAGCGTTTAATCAACGCTTCACAATGAGAAATTCTGTTACTTTACTGCCGATGCTATTATTGGTGTAATGATGGTTCTACGCCAATTTTACAAAGGCTTCTGACGATTTTGTTTTTATTCGTAGGAAAATGGTGGAGTTTACTCCAAGTAAGATTAAAGAATTTTATCAATTAGAAGATATGTACAGCTGTCAGTATAAATTATTTTCTGCCACAAATGAGGCCTTGGATGAGGTTATTTCTTTTCTTATTGATGGAAGAGGAACCTGGAAAGTGAAAAATAAAGTTAAGGTAAACTTTCCTCTTTCTATGTTAAATGTAGTATGTAAGGCCTGTCACAACTTTTTTTCTAAAAGAATGATACCGACAAATAATCATATTGAGGTTACAAAGGATAGAGTTATCCTAAACTACTATATCCAGCAGGCGATGAGGATAAATGTAGGCTTTATTATTTATATGAATACTAGATTTATTGCTTTGGGAGAGACCACTGGTAGATTAGCACACCCTGTCCTAATTTTCACACTTTGTGAATAGGCATAAGTTGATTTTAGACTTGAGGAAGAGAGAATTAATCCTCTAAAACCTATTGAGTCTGCAAATATAAAGACATGTGAATCTCATGTTAGATGGAGGTCTGGAAGTAAGACCAGAGATATTCCTTCTACTTTGAGGAACCCTACTTCTAGTGACCCTACTTTTCAAGAAGTATTGGACCAGATGATGATACAACAAGGATATATCTTGAGAAGGGACCATAAAATGGAAAACATGGAGGCCAGAAATGCTGACACTGATGATTTGATTAGACAAAAGTTTGAATATGATGTTGCCTATGATGATGCGATGGTTAGATATATGAAGGGTGATCATTCAGTTCAGTTTCCTACTCACCCTATTCTTACTCCATATCAGCAGTAGAATTTAAATTTGGAAGAAGAAGAAGAAGAAGACAATGATTGGTGATTTATAGTTTGATCTTTCTTTTAGTTTATGTTTGATTGTACTTTGTTAGTTTAGTATTTGTTTTTGCTATATTGTTGAGACTGTTTGTTGTTAGATTGTGAGACTCTATTTTTTTAAGTTGTGAACTTTAGAATTGTAAAACTGTTTGTTATATGAAATTCAATTTAGTTGTGTTGATAATTTTAATATTTTGTTAAATGTATTGTAAATAACACTTTCTCAGCAAATTTTATATGTACTATGTGCAATTTAATGTTTTAAGTCTTGTAGCATTTCAAGTTAGCACATGCAATATTTCAGAGTTAAGTTTCAAAAATTAGAACCTTCAACAGGTAAGTCTTTTCTTTATGCATTTAATGTTTTCTTTCACCCTTTATTTTTTTCAGTTCTTCATACTAAATCTTTTAAAAATCTAAGTTTGGGGGGGGGGGGGGGGAAGAAATTTTTTTTTAAAAAAAAAGAAAGAAACTTAATTTTATTTGTCCTTACTTAGCTATATTTTCAAAAACTTTAAATTTAAAATGACATTTGGTATTAGATGTTAACTTTACATAACTATATTTATGTTTCTAAATATATAGTAAGCTTAAGTAAAAAATTTTCAATAATTAAGGTTAATTTTAGAGATTAAGATATTTGGTATGAGAGAATAAGACTATGTTTTTCTATTGTAAGTAAATAAATTTGTATTTTTGAAGTATTAGAAATCTTAGAGATTCATGTAAAAAGAAAAGAATTAAACTGTATGAAATCTTTAAACAAATATAAATTTGTTAAGTGAAGAAATGTGAAAAGCTTTTAACTTTAAGAGGAGGATAGTGAAGTTCAAAATCATTAAAGGCTATATAGATATAGTAATCCGCACATAAAAAAGAAAAAGAAAAGAAAAGAAAAATAAAAGATAAGAAAAAAAGGATTGAAAATGATCCTGAAAAGAAAAAGAAAAAAAAAGGATGTGAGGAGAAACTTGAGGAAACGCCTAATTAAAAATTGGCTTCACTTCAATCAACTTAAGGAAGAAGGTTTGACTACATTTTCTAAACTTTTATTTGAGCATTATTTTATTTAATAGTAAAGTCTTATTAAGTTCTTTTTCATATGAATATTTTAAGTGACTTTAATATGAATATTTATAGTTTTTCTTGAAGAGAATAAAGAATTAGAAATCTTGGACTTGATTGTTTAATATTCTTATACCTTTAGTATTAACTGGAGTTGTTTTGAATTTTTCTTAAGTTAAGCTATTATGTTTAGTAGACTAAAATATGGAAATCTAGAAGTTAAATTCTTTACCATATGTCATATCTTTATGTAGTAGAGGAGTTACTTGAGGACAAGTAACATGTAAGTTTGGGGGATTTTGATACACCAAAAATATATGCATTTTTAGACCCATATTTTATACTCATTTTTGCTGATATTGCACTTTAATGAAATGTATTTTTATTTTTTATTACAGGTCGTTGATTTTTAGGACTTGAAGCAAAAATGAAGCAAAAAATGATGAAATTTGGAGTCAAAATGGCATTTTTTGAAGAAATACTCAACTCTGACATCGCAGAATTACAGAGCAAATGATGTATTTTACTCAGCATCGACGATACTAAAAGCAGTGCCGATGACGTATTTTGACAGAGGGAAGATTTAATTAAATGGTCTCTAGTGCCGACGACACCAATGTCGGTTAAGACCCTGTTTCTAGAATATTCGACGAATTTGGACGCTTTCTGAAGAGTTTTTGAATGCCCCTATTGGAGAACCAACTCTATGCTCTAGTTAGGGACAAAATTGATCAGAAACGACGCTTCTCCTCGTTCCCACTTGCTCATTTTCACTATACCTCGCCTCATTACACCTTTTCCATCTTCATTCCAGTATCATTCGGGGGGTCTATTAGTGATTTTACTTTAGGAGTTTAGAGTTTTTTTGGTGAGATTAAGTGTGAATTCTTCTCTAAGAGTGTTGGAGAAGGAGAAAAGTGAGAGATTTCATCTTCGTACATTTCCTAGAAGAGGCTACAAGGGATTTGCTTTAAAAAAGAGTTTCAAATAAGTGTTGTTTGTTTATTAGTGTTGTATGAACTTTCTTTTATATATGAAATTGGTTATATCTTTCTCATGAAGTCTGAGTAGTTTTCTTTATCTTTCTCCCTACTCTGAGATATGATAAAATGAAGAGATAATGTGGATGTGCCAATATTGAAATATAAAATAAGTTGTGATGATTTTTCAACTCCGAACTTAATTTACTTTTCGATCTGACCAATTAAATTGTTAAAAT
>JXCR01092756.1:0-18954 GCA_002079205.1 Phalaenopsis hybrid cultivar | reverse complement strand
CATTCATTTAAGGTTTTAATAATTTTATAAAACAATAATAACGTACAAGAATCACTCATCAATCACCACTTATAAATTTCTTTTTTGAGAAAAATAATTGAAATAAAAATTTACAAAATAAAGTATCTATATATTTATGGAAGTGCTTAGAAAAACTTCAATTCATTTTGACTTGTGGATAAATTACAATTAATTATCAATGTTTATGAAAGTAAAATAGCCTATTCAAGAAAGCTTTTGGTTTTGAATTTTCTATGTTAATATTTTTATATGAAGATTTTCATGGAAATAAAAAAAGAATTTGTTAACTTTCACAGGTAAATAAGAGTTTTATGATGATTAGTTTGATCACATAAACTCATTAACTATAAAATTGTCAAAATTTCAACACCAAGATGTCCAAAAAATTATAATTTTTGTAAAGATAAGCAGCAACAATTCACAATGGCATGTTGTTGGAGAAATATACTCATGCACATGATTGTCTTAGAACAAAATTCTTAGAAAAAGAAAAAAACTAAGAAAAATGCATAAATATTTTAAAAATAAAGGAATTATGTAAATGATTTTAATTCTTTGGGCGGTTTTTCTTGTTGACATCTCTATGTCTTCACATTGAAAATGTGATGACAAATTGGGTTAATGATCATTCCTAAATTAAAAAAAAAATTGCTCTGCTCTTGCAAGATAGTTTGGCTATCTTAGTAGAAACCATTAGAACAAGCTAAGGGGATACACACAACCTAATTTGGATAGGATCAAACCTTTATATAGATGAGTACTAAAGCTTATAAATGGATATTATTCATAATCTATTGGTGAATCTTTTCTATGAGTAAGAACTAGAGCCTAACAAATNAATTACTCTGCTCTTGCAAGATAGTTTGGCTATCTTAGTAGAAACCATTAGAACAAGCTAAGGGGATACACAGCCTAATTTGGATAGGAACAAGCCTTCATATAGATGAGTACTAAAGCTTATAAATGGATATTATTCATAGTCTATTGGTGAATCTTTTCTATGAGTAAGAACTAGAGCCTAACAAACGAGATTTAAGAGATGTAGATATTCTCCTTACCCATGGGGTTACTTATACTTGAAAATGAGGATAAATATCTATAAAAAACTTTGCATAATGTTTAAATAATTTGCAGTTTTTTTTTTTTTAAATTTCTTAGTAGTTTTCTTACCATTGAAAGAATTTATTTAATTCTTAAAATGTTCTCATGCTTAAAAAAATGAAATAAAAATCATGTGTTGTTCTAATTTTATGTGCACTTGTGCATTGTCATAGCCATTGAAAATTGGTTAGTTTATTACCTCAGCTCGCTCTGGGTTTGATTTTCAGCCCAAACATATCCATCTCAATATTTTTTGGGTTCTTTAAATAATTTTTTGATGGTCTGAACTTAACTTTGAAACTCTTGGACCTCAATATAATTTCAATNTCTCATGCTTAAAAAAATGAAATAAAAATCATGTGTTGTTCTAATTTTATGTGCACTTGTGCATTGTCATAGACATCGAAAATTGGTTAGTTTATTACCTTGGCTCGCTCTGGGTTTGATTTTCAGCCCAGACATATCCATCTCAATATTTTTTGGGTTCTTTAAATAATTTTTTGATGTTCTGAACTTAACTTTGAAACTCTTGGACCTCAATATAATTTCAATAATTAGTCTCAAGCATTTTTTAAGAGTTTAGAGCAAAATATTTTTGACAATTTTTTGCTTCAATTGAAGTGGAATGGCGTTATTACACTTTAAGAGAATTTACTTGATTCACCGACTTTAAAGTGAGGTTCATATTGACATCTAACATAATACTTATTTTAATTTCTAGTTTACATCATAATTTTTTTCAAAGATATAATATAGTATTTTTTTAAGATAGTATAGACGTCATTATTCAAAAAGACAAGAACAAATTATATGTCGTGAAGAGATTCTTTTAGTTAAGTAGAAAACTTGGTGTAATTTTTGAGTTGAAACTATCTAAAGTTAAAGTTTTGATCATCTTAATTCTAATTTCAATAAATTTATAGTCAAGCTNTTTTGACAATTTTTTGCTTCAATTGAAGTGGAATGACGATATTACACTTTAAGAGAATTTACTTGATTCACTACTCTGAAGTGAGGTTCATATTGACATCTAACATAATAATTATTTTAATTTCTAGTTTACATCATATTTTTTTTTCAAAGATATAATATAGTATTTTTTTTAAGATAGTATAGACGTCATTATCCAAAAAGACAAGAACAAATTATATCTTGTGAAGAGATTCTTTCAGTCAAGTACAAAACTTAGTGTAATTTTTGAGTTGAAAATATCTAAAATTAAAATTTTGATCATCTTAATTCTAACAAATTTATAGTCAAGCAAAATATCTTGATGAGAGAATCCATAAGACATAATAAATAAATAAATTTTAATCTAAATAGGCCCAAATTAAGTATTAAAATTTTTTTTTTTTTTTCAAAACTAATGTCAATATGAGTTGTAGGTAAAAAGCACAGTTTTGGGTGCCCTGTAGGTAAATCCATATATCCAAACAAATATATTTATACATTCAAATTTGAGGAGAAGAAATCATCAATATTTTAACTTTAATGCCGTATAAAACTCCTCTATCCAATCCAAAATCACAAATCATATTTAACTACAATTGAAATTAAAAATTAGNCAAACAAATATATTTATACATTCAAATTTGAGGAGAAGAAATCATCAATATTTTAACTTTAATGCCGTATAAGACTCCTCTATCCAATCCAAAATCACAAATCATATTTAACTACAATTGAAATTAAAAATTTAGGGCAAACTATCATCTTATTATTTAATTACAAACACAACAACTCTGGAATAAAATTAATACTGACATCAGGAAACGTATGCAATCTTGAGGCATTCAGAGCCTCACAATTTTTTATAATGCTTCATCAACTCTGGATGACAATCTTCTATTGTTATTGAATACGAGGAAGGGAGGTCTGGCAATGATTTGAGGAGTGGAATGCTTTCTAAATTAAGGAACTTGAGGGATGAGATGGCCGACAAAGAAGATGGCAGACACTCCAGATTATCAAGACTCTTTATATACAGACGAGACAAAGAGGGAGGGAGTTCTGGCAATGATTTGAGGAGTGGAATGTTTTCTAACCATAGACTGTCAAGGGATGAGATGGCCGACAAAGAAGATGGCAGGCACTGTAGGTTTTCAAGACCATTTATATACAGAGAAGACAAAGAGGGAGGGAGTTCTGGCAATGATTTGAGGAGTGGAATGCTTTTTAGTGTTAGAACCTTGAAAGATGAGATGGCCGACAAAGAAGATGGCAGGCACTCTAGGTTATCAAGACTCTTTATATACAAACGAGACAAAGATGGAGGGACTTCTGGCAATGACTTGAGGAGTGGAATGCTTGTTAAGGATAGTTCGTCGAGGGATGAGATGGCCGACAAAGAAGATGGCAGGCACTGTAGGTTATCAAGACTATCTATATACAGAGAAGACAAAGAGGGAGGGAGTTCTGGCAATGATTTGAGGAGTGGAATGCTTTCTAATTCTAAATAGGTGAGGGATGAGATGGCCGACAAAGAAGATGGCAGGCACTGCAATGATTCCAGGTATTGAAGACGTAATTTTTTCAGGGAGGCAGGGAGGTATAGAAGCTGCTGGAGCTGAGCAACTTTTTCGACACGTAGAATTTCAAGTGAAGAGAGGCATTCCAAGGAGGAAGGGAGAGACTGCAGGGATTTGAGGCCTTTAAACCTCAACTTACGAAGGGATGAGCTAACGCGCGGAAACCACTGCTCTGCCTCAATTGTAAAAGAAACCAGCGCATCATTATTACAAATTTTGAGCTCTTCCAAGGAGGCGATACTTACCGTTGGCAACAAGGATGGGTCATCTATAACAACTTGACTGAGAATAAGCTGGAATTTCTCAATGCCACTCTCCACTTGCTGCAGTCCACCAAGAGAAAGAAGAGATGTGATGTTTGGACACGAAAGGACCTTTAATGTCTCAAGGGGAATCGATTTTGAAATGCCGCAGCAGTTGTTGGTTTCTTGCTTCCAGTTCAAAGCTGCCTTCCATCCCATGTTTTGTATCTTCGTTTTCTTGAGCTTAGGAGGCAAATGGGGCAACTCCTGCAGATTTGGGCAGTTATCGAGGCAGAGTTCAGTTAAGCAAGGAAATAAACAGTCATATGCTGTTGCTCCTGCTCCATCAAACCAATCCTCCAATACTTGTAATCCCTCCATATGTAGCACTTCCAACAATGGAAACACAGAAACCTTGTCATTCCCATGAAATTTATGGTCAAGCCGTTTTGCTTTTGGCATCTTACGAAGATACAGTGACTTGAGGTGGGGAAGCTGCCCAAAAGGAGGAAGAGTTTCCCACTCCGAACATTCGTCCAGACGGATGTACTCTAGATTAGAGATCAAATCGGCATTGTGCATCCATTTTGCAGATCTTGCACCCTCATATGAAACTATGGACAATCTTTTCAAATTTTTGTATGGTTCAAGATTTTCAAGCACATGCACATCTAAGTCAGAATTGACAATCTTCCGTTCAGCATCGGTATTGCCCCAATTCAAGCATAAATCTGTGAGTTTTCTCTTCTCAAATAATTTTGCATTGCGAGCCTCTATAGCATTCTTCACATTTTCCAGAAAATGAATGTTTAATTTGCGCAACTCGCTCATATGTTCCAACTCCCCAATTCTATAACCATTCTCATTCTTAACATTAAACCCATTTAGTTCTTGAAGTGACCTTAATTTCCCATATCCAGGTAGACTAGAATATACATTCGGGGGCACTTCCAAGTAACGCAGATTAGAAAGATTACTCACATTGCCAGGCAATAAATCATCAGAGCAAGATGCCCACCATAACTCGTCATAGATTATGAACCGCAAATGGTAAAGACTGCTGAGAGATCTTGGCATATGAGTGAGATGTGCAGTAAGATTCAAATATCGAAGATGTCTCAAATTTTGAATAGCCTCAGAAATCTTTTTCTGCCATGGAGAGTATATGAACAACAAACGAATCCTTCTCGATGCTTCAAAAATTTCAGTAAGTATTTCAGTAAAATCTCTACCAATGGCTGTAAAAAAAAGCGAATGTAGATTTTTAACATCTTTGATCATTCTCATCACTTCTGGATTTTCAGTTTTAACAAATAAGTGTCGAACATTTTTAGGAACTTTAAAAGATAAAACATCATCTCCCACAAATCTGAAACATTCTTCAGAAGAGATAGACTGTGCCAAATCATGTAGTAAATCATGCATCTTATAANCGCCTCGACCGATGAGATCATTTTTAGGCAAGCATCCTGTTTCACGATCTTTGCACAACTGAAGCTCCAGCTGCTGCTGCTCCTGCTTTGCGTTTTCGATGAGATGAAGGAAAGTACTGACCTCAGCTGAAACTTTATCAAGTTTCTTCACAACCTTCTCCAGTCTCTTCAAATTGGGATCCGTCTTGAGAGCACGTTTGCCAATTTTCTTTAAAGAGCTCATGGCGGAACGTACCTTTTGCTGCTTCTTGTTTCTGGTAAGACGTTCTTCAAGCTTCTCGTACTCAAAGTCATCCAGAACATCATCTGCCTCATCGATGGCACCTCGTAGCTGCCAGATCCAGCTGTTGAGTGCTGGGTTTCGATCTCTGATCTGTGCTTGGGTGGAAGCAGAGACGACAGCTTGGACCTTGGGGTAGTTTTGTTGCAGCCTTTCGAGCTCCTTCTTCATGCCCGTCTGCCATCTATATTGATCTTGAAGGTAAACAGAGCAAGCTTTGAAGATCTTATCCATGATTGGGTCAATAAACAATTCTGCCATGACACAGATCAAGGTTTGGAGGAGGAGAGACGGTGGAAGAGAGGAAAAGAAGAAGAGAGTCAAGATGACGGAAGTATGTCTGGAAGGGCAGTGGAGGGGATGCGTAAAGTATGTTTATTGAGATGAAGAAGGTGTGATTTCCACCGTGGTTTCCTGTTGTCTCTCATTGACGGAGAGCCATGGCTGTAGTAGAAGATTGCTATAATGGATGTGCGGCGGAGGATGGATGTGGGTAAGTTAAAATGGAGAGCCATGGCTTTTAGATTACTAATATTATCTAACTAAAAAAATTATTAATTCATTCAACTTAATATAATTTGTGATTTAAATTTATACTATTTAATTACTTTCATAAATTAAGCAATAATAATTTNTAAAATGGAGAGCCATGGCTTTTAGATTACTAATATTATCTAACTAAAAAAATTATTAATTCATTCAACTTAGTATAATTTGTGATTTAAATTTATATTATTTAATTACTTTCATAAATTAAGCAATAATAATTAAAAAAAAATTAATAAAAATTTATTTTAATTAATAATTAATAATTAAATATTAATTAAAAATATTAATATCAACAACAACAACAACCTCAAGTCTTTATCCCACTAAGTGGGGTCACCTACATGAATCATTCTTCTCCAATGCGTCCAAGTGAGTGTCATATTTTCATTTAATTCTAATAAATTAAGATCATTTTTTATATAATATGACCAAGTTTTTCTAGGTCTACCTTTGTCTTTCTTAACATAAATCTAGTCTACAACATCTGCTTTTCTAGCTGAATCATTAGATGACCTACNTGACCAAGTTTTTCTAGGTCTACCTTTGTCTTTCTTAACATAAATCTAGTCTACAACATCTGCTTTTCTAGCCGAATCATTAGATGACCAACATTTAACATGACCAAACAATCTATTGAGTCGTTTTGATAGCCCCGATCACACAAACATGGCATAGATCAAGGTTAAGAAGAGAAGAGACAGTAGAAGAGAGTTAAAAGGAAGAATTGCTACAATGGATATGGGGTGCGCAATACACTCTCACCACGATTTCCTTGTATATTGTAAGTTACAACAGTGTTTTAGTTTTTTAACATTACAAATATTAATTAATTAAGAAAAATCGTAATTCATGCTAATTAATATAGTTTGTGATTTAAATTGATTGAATAGAGTTAATGTTAGNGACCAAACAATCTAATGAGTCGTTTTGACAGCCCCGATCACACAAACATGGCATAGATCAAGGTTAAGAAGAAAAGAGACAATAGAAGAGAGTTAAAAGGAAGAATTGCTACAATGGATATGAGATGCGCAATACACTCTCACCATGATTTCCTTGTATATTGTAAGTTACAGCAGTGTTTTAGTTTTTTAACATTACAAATATTAATTAATTAAGAAAAATCGTAATTCATACTAATTAATATAGTTTGTGATTTAAATTGATTGAATAGAGTTAATGTTAGTTAATTACTTTATTAAACTAAAAATTATGATTAATTAACATTTTAATTCAATTAACAAAATTTTATTTAATTAATAAATATTTTTTAAAAAATTAAGGTTGAAAATTTGTACTTTTAAAAATTTTGCCCATATTTCAAATGAGCTTTCCTCAATAATTTGGCAAAATCTTAAAAAATGATATACTTTTGTGCATCTAAAATAAGCCTACACGATTGGCGAGAAGATTGAAAGTTTAAATAGAAAGAAATAACAATAAGAAAGAGAGCACCAATGGAAGATCAAAGGGTTTGCCTTCTAGACCAGATGCATCCTCCTTAACTGTAGTTGAAGGCCGACCCGGTGCATGTCGCCCAACCCAATGACAATNTCAAATGAGCTTTCCTCAATAATTTGGCAAAATCTTAAAAAATGATATACTTTTGTGCATCTAAAATAAGCCAACACGATGAGCGAGAAGATCGAAAGTTTAAATAGAAGGAAATAACAATAAGAAAGAGAGCACCAATGGAAGATCGAAGGGTTTGCCTTCTAGACCAGATGCATCCTCCTTAACTGTAGTTGAAGTCCGACCCGGTGCATGTCGCCCAACCCAATGAGAAAGGTCAACCAAGCCAAGAGGACAAAATGTTAGATTGTTGATTGAAGACATCAGAGTTTTTCGTAAACAACTTTTCTACATCAAACTTTTCTTTTACTCCAAAACTGTTAGTAATATCAATATTAGCAATATTTTGGATTTATTAGAGATGAAGGAGGCAGACGAAGAACTTTCAAATTGAAATTATCAATAAAAGAATAACTTAATATTTTTTTGGATATCTGTTTTATTTGACATTGTAAATCTAGGGAGACAATGCATGCATATGTTCATGCTCGGTCTATGGTCATTTTNCATTGACCTCCCTATCACATATTAGTGATGTGATCGATTCTCTTGTCACAATGTTAGTATCAAATGACTTGTCACAAAGAATTTCTGATTGTAATTTTTTTGCAATTGTTTCTTTTGTTGCAATGCTGATCATTAAAAGATNCATTGACCTCCCTATCACATATTAGTGATGTGATCGATTCTCTTGTCACAATGTTAGTATCAAATGACTTGTTGCAAAGAATTTCTGATTGTAATTTTTTTGCGATTGTTTCTTTTGTTGCAATGCTGATCATTAAAAGAATTGTCACAAATAATTTATGACAATCATCTCCGATCACAAAAAATAATATGTATATTTATATAGTATTTGTTTTAGATTATTCATACATTTGCAACAACTGGGATCTTGAAAGTAGTTCATCATAATACCCTAAATCCAACTAAAATGTTTTTTAAAAAATATGAGTATAATTTTTAAATATGCAATATATTTTATCTCTATGTTATAACTTAACAATTGCCTAATGACAAGAAGAGTTTAAATTAAAATATCTTTTTTATCATAATTGCTCGATATTATTTTTGATTTGCTCTTTATTTATCATAATTGTTTGATTTTTTATACATGAATGGCCGAAATGAAGTGCAATTATAGCTTATCCTTTCAAAGAAATATTAATTGTTATTGAGCTACAACAAATTAACTTTATTTTGAGAAAAAAACTATCAGCATATGGCAAATGAATCCACATTGAAGAAAACTAAATGTTGATGTTGTTGGTTATAACTTACTTGGTGTGTCAAGGAATGATGTTATGAATCTATTAATATTGAGATTGTAGCAAACAACAAAGATAATGATTTTACTATAATTTTCAAATGAGGCATATAACTTTATTTAAAGTGGTACATTTTAATTATCATCAACTAAAATGATAATTTTTAAAGATGCCTTGGCGCCAAACAAAATGACATTATCGAACAAAAAACATTCAAGTGAAGATCACATTAAATGAGGGCACCTCATATGAACTTTCTCTTAAAAATTGGGGACAATCACGAAATGTCGTGATCATGTTAAGATGACTGATATGGATATTAGGACATAAACGAACGTGAACTTTTTATTTTGGCCATCAAATTGTAGAGATGTCATGGGTACACTGAGATGGATAGGGAGGTAGGAGATTAATCATAGAGATGGTAGATATCTCTTGATTTTGAAAACTTTTTTTTTTGTCATGTCAAGTTGAAACTTAGGCTTCGTTCGACGAAGCTCATTCAAAAGTCTTGTGGCTGAACGAGCCTCATCGTCTTCATTCTAAAAAGATGACAATTCATGATTCTTGTGATATAATAATCAGAGCCGTTTTGAAAACGCTCCATTGGCGAACATAAACATTTNATATTTTATCTCTATGTTATAACTTAACAATTGCCTAATGACAAGAAGAGTTTAAATTAAAATATCTTTTTTTATCATAATTGCTCGATATTATTTTTGATTTGCTCTTTATTTATCATAATTGTTTGATTTTTTATACATGAATGGCCGAAATGAAGTGCAATTATAGCTTATCCTTTCAAAGAAATATTAATTGTTATTAAGCTTCAACAAATTAACTTTATTTTGAGAAAAAAACTATTAGCATATGGCAAATGAATCCACATTGAAGAAAACTAAATGTTGATGTTGTTGGCTATAACTTACTTGGTGTGTCAAGGAATGATGTTATGAATCTATTAATATTGAGATTGTAGCACACAACAAAGATAATGATTTTACTATAATTTTCAAATGATGCATATAACTTTATTTAAAGTGGCGCATTTTTAATTATCATCAACTAAAATGATAATTTTTAAAGATGCCTTGACGCCAAACAAAATGACATTATCGAACAAAAAACATTCAAGTGAAGATCACATTAAATGAGGGCACCTCATATGAACTCTCTCTTAAAAATTGGGGATAATCACGAACACGTCGTGATCATGTTAAGATGACTGATATGGATATTAGGACATAAACGAGCGTGAACTTTTTATTTTGGCCATCAAATTGTAGAGACGTCATGGGTACGTTGAGATGGATAGGGAAGTAGGAGATTAAGCATAGAGATGGTAGATATCTCTTGATTTTAAAAACTTTTTTTTTTGTCATGTCAAGTTGAAACTTAGGCTTCGTTCGACGAAGCTTATTCAAAAGTCTTGTGGCTGAACGAGCCTCATCGTCTTCATTCTAAAAAGATGATAATTCATGAATCTTGTGATATAATAATCAGAGCCGTTTTGAAAACGCTCCATTGGCGAATAGTTCTCCAGACGGCATCGTTCAATCCAGTTGAATAGTTCTCCAGACTCTACGAGGCCTTAGATGTTAGATTGTTTATTGAAGACATCAGAGTTCTTCGTAAACAACTTTTCTACATCAAACTTTTCTTTCACTCCAAAACTGTTAGTAATATCAATATTAGCAATATTTTGGATTTATTAGAGGTGAAGGAGGCAGACGAAGAACTTTCAAATTGAAATTATCAATAAAAGAATAACTTAATATTTTTTTGAATATCTGTTTTATTTGACATTGTAAATCTAGGGAGATAATGCATGCATATGTTCATGCTCGGTCTATGGTCATTTTAAAAATTAAATATTTACTAATTCTTCATATGAAATTCAATGTACATTTGATCTTATGCCTCCTTTATTAGTGCCTTACTTTTAATTAATAAAATATTTNATATGAAATTCAATGTACATTTGATCTTATGTCTCCTTTATTAGTGCCTTACTTTTAATTAATAAAATATTAAAAAAAATCAAAATCTAATTATGCTGAAAACCCAATGATATAATATATGCATTCATTCCATCTTTTTAAAGGTATAAGTGAGTCAAGCTAGCTCAAGCTGAGCTCGATAAATGACTCATAAACTGAACTCAATGAGTTAACAAGCCAAACTTGTGCCAGTCTTGACTCGACTTGCTAGCTCATGAGTAGGCTATTTAAAAAAAAAAAACTCTTAATTGAAAATGCATTTAAAATGAAATAAAATTTAAAATTTTAAGTAAAAACTATTAAAATTAATTAAAAAATTGAACTTTACTATTATTATTAAAATTATTAAAATTATTAAAATTTAAGATTTTAATTATAAATAATACGCATGTCAAACTAATATATTACTGTCGATTTTTCTTCTAAAAAAGTCACATACTACTACTGTAATATTATTTGTTGCTATTAAATAGCCGATAAATTTTTGAAAACTACAACATCATAATGAAATCTTTTCAATTGAGTCAGAGGTCGCGATTTTAGACATTTTGACTCTTCCATGTAAAAAAAAAATATTTTTCTTCTTTTTTGTGGATTTCTTTTTACTTATGTGTCTGTTGGATCTTCGTACAACACTAAGATGTTCCTGAATTTATCAACACACAACAAATATATACATTTCATATGTAATCAGTTTCAATGAAGTCGACATGGACTTAACTACTGAGTCAACGTCTAAATATATATATATTTTTTTACAAATTATATAATCATCTAGNTGGATCTTCGTACAACACTAAGATGTTCCTGAATTTATCAACACACAACAAATATATACATTTCATATGTAAGCAGTTTCAATGAAGTCGACATGAACTTAACTACTGAGTCAACGTCTAAATGTTTTTTTTTTTTTACAAATTATATAATCATCTAATTTTAATATCGCCAACAGTCTAATATCGTTGGCTAACTAATTAAATTTTTTCATAGTTATAGACATAAAATTTCATTTTTCAATGGTTATAGACATAAAATTTCATTAATGATTTTTTTTATTACAACCCTCGCTTCTTGCTTGCCATTGCTAACCCCAATAGCTACTATCACTCCACATATTATAATTTGTTAGTTATATTATTATTACTATTAATTAATTAAAAAAATCTAATTAAACTTGAGATAAGATGTTACGTAGCACCAACATTATATCACATTTAGGTAATGTGAAGTCTTATGAGGAGCCAACATACCAAAAGTATTTGACCATTAAAAGATGATAATAAGTACTACTTTCACATGATGCTTGTAATTATAAAAATTTGGGTGTGAGATAGGTAAATATAAAAATTTTCAGGGCTATGTATGTAAAAAGCCCAAATTAAAAATGATTTAATTCTTCAATTAATATTTGAAGAAATTTAATTTTGGCATCATTAAATTTGGCTCTTCAAAGCATTCAATTCTACAAATCTATAATAAATTGATAAAATTAATTATCTTTGAATTTGTAGATTTAAATGATAATTTTACAAATAAAAGGAAATAAATNTAAAAATGATTTAATTCTTCAATTAATATTTGAAGAAATTTAATTTTGGCATCATTAAATTTGGCTCTTCAAGGCATTCAATTCTACAAATCTATAATAAATTGATAAAATTAATTATCTTTGACATTTTTTACGAATAAATTAATAAATTCATGTACTTGCACCAAACAATCAGTAATATTTTGTCAAACAAAAAATCAATAAATTTATTTTGAATTTGTAGATTTAAATGATAATTTTACAAATAAAAGGAAATAAATAGGTGAAAGTACATGAATTGGGTGTGACTAAAATAAAAAAAAACTACCATCAGTATTAAACATTTACTTTACAGTGAAGACAATCTAATGCCATAATAATATTTGACAATGATTTATAAAAAAAAAGAAGAAGGCATACCAAAAACATCCTTCATAGCAAATGAGGAGTTCATTGTTTTGTAGCTCCGTCAAAGATGCGTCATGGCCACTTCCCAGCTGCTTCAGAATTGCTTTAGAACCATCAAAATGATAAAAGGATGAAGTTTTTGTCTCTCACCCTCTCTTGAGAACGACTCCTTGAATATGCCCTCCAATGCAGCTGCAAAGCTCTTTTCAGCTTCATGCAGAAATTTATAATCTACCATAAATTTTGCTCCTTTCCTGTAAAATGCCAACTAACATATCAATAGCACTGAATTATCATAAAGTTCTAAATTTAAAGCATTTGTTAGTTATCTCCTTATTTGCCATCCCTGACAGAATCCTGCAAAATAACATCCAAGTTCAGAATAAGTTATCAAAGAGAATAAAAATGGAGCAAACAGATATGAAATAAGTAATTCATAATCAACTCCGCAAAGAGAAAAATACCATTATTAGTCCAAATATCAGATAATGATCTTGTCAAGTGGCAACCAACAAAGTTGTTTTTGTGTTACCGCAATGTCATTTCAACTATGGTTAGAAAAGTGTATAAAAGCAATTGAACATTTAGGATCTTAGGGTTTTAAACTTTTGAAGCTTTTGGGCTATTAAAATATAAATTTTCAAAGCTTATAAAATTAAGATTTGAGTTTTTTAATTTTAGCTCATGAATCGAAAAATATGTTGAATTTGAGCTATTCGGACTTAGGATCTTAGGATGGAAGCATAATTCAAATATTGAGTTTTCATGACACTTGAGATTGACAGTTATCAGATTCACAACGTGTCTGCTAGCGAACAGAAAACAGTAAAATGATTAAAATGAGAGCTTATGTGCAAGCTATTTGATTTAACTCATGCATTAAAATCATATAAATTATCTTAAGACACCAAATGCTCCACCTAAAATAACTCAAACACATGAAAGTTAAACACTCGAATGTGCTCCAACCAATGCGTTGAATACTCAACTAATGGGTTCGAGAATGTCGTGCAGGTTAATCGGGCCGCCTTGCTTATAGGGCAAGGTTGTAAGTCTCACCCCACTATTCTGATCCTCCTCGCAAGGCTAGAGTTGACGAGTCTAGTAAGTCTGAAATAAGAGTTTACAAGTCCAAATCGCCCCAACTATTCCGATAATCCTGTTCGCAAGGGCTACAATTGACAAATTTAGTAATTTTGAAATTGTTGAGAAATTAGGGCGAAGAAAAACAAAAATAGACACAAATCCAGAAGAGCACACAGAGATTTACGAGGNTGTTCGCAAGGGCTACAATTGACAAATTTAGTAATTTTGAAATTGTTGAGAAATTAGGGCGAAGAAAAACAAGAATAGACACAAATCCAGAAGAGCACACAGAGATTTACGAGTTTCGACAAAGATGCCTACATCCTCGGGAGCAGCGCAGCGACCTTCTTTTCAATGTTCAGAAAAAGGTACAAAATTTAAGATTCAGAATCTCAGAGACTCAGAGACCTCACCTAGGGTTACAAACAGAATATATATATAACCTTATATTACATAATGTAATTACTTAAATTACCCATGTACTAGACTGCGGGGTGTTGCCCCCGCACCGCCAACCCACATAATGAAATTCCCCCGATTGGACAGATCCTTCCACTCCACTTGACTTGTGGGCTATGCTCCGCTCCAATATCTGTCCCATTTATGGTATATGAGCCATACCTAACAAATCTCCACCTTGGCGTATATCCAACCCCTTAGAAGAAATACATATGTCCAACAAATCTCCGCCTTGGCGAATATACAGACACTTAGGAGAAATACATGCTTGACAAATCTCCACCTTGGCGAATATTCAACCCCTTAGGAGAAATACATATGCCTAACAAATCTCCACCTTGACGAATATTCAACTCCTTAGGAGAAAATACATCATAGAGTTCCTTATGCACCAATGTGGGTTGGGCCATCACGCTTCCGCTGCGCCCACGCTGATCTCAACCCTCTAAATTACAAGAGACATCTCTTCATTCCAAGAGACTCCAAATTCTGGAATTATGAGTCATACCTAACAATTCTGCACCTTGGCGAATATTCAGCCCTTTAGGAGAAAATCTCCACCTTGCGAATATCTAATCCCTTAGGAGAAAAATCTCTATCTTGCGAATATCCAATCCCTTAGGAGAAATATCTCCACCTTGCGAATATCCTGCCCCTTACGAGAAATATAACATGGAGTTTCTTATGCACAAATGTGGGTTGAAACACTTTTCCTATTCGCGCCAGCACCTCGGCTAAATTGTTGTTCCATGAGCGAAACCCTTCACGAAATACCTATGCGAAACCACTGTTCACAAATAATCATGTCTGTTCGCTCGCCAACACTCTACCGAACTCCACCTATCGCAACTCCTCCTGCGACGAACTTGCAAACTCCGCTGGTCGAACACCAAAAAACTCCTCTATTCGCAAACGCTCCTGTTCGCGGTAAATGCACACGAACTCCTGTTCGCTAACTCCACCTCGCCTAATGCCACGAAGAATCATGAACTGTCGCACCTCGAAGTCGCGACGTTGCCTCTACTGCGAACTCCCAGAAGCATAACTCGTTGAACTGCCGCAACCCTTTATCCAAACTGTTTCGCAACTATTCGTTCCCGCAAGCCCATCTGCCTTGCGAACAACCCACAAAATTTTATATTCTTCTGCGCCGTAACCAAGATTTCCTTTCTCCAACCAAAGAAATTCAGAAAATACTTCCAAATTTTCTTCTCCGCAAGATTCCTTGTTGAGCTNCAACCAAAGAAATTCAGAAAATACTTCCAAATTTTCTTCTCCGCAAGATTCCTTGTTGAGCCAGAAATTGTAATTTGATTCTGCCACAAATACTTTTAAATAATCCCTTAATTAAGATTCTTTAATTAAATTTTCCTTAATTAAGTTTCCAAGAAAAAAGATTTTTCCTTAATTAAGTTTTCCAGAAAAATAAAAGAATATTTTCGAAAAATGATTGAAATATTCCCTTAATTAAGTTTCCTAAATTAAGTTTCCCTTAATTAAGTATTTCCCTTAATTAAGTTTCCCAGAAAAGAACCAGAATCTTTCCAAAAAAGGATTGAAATATTTCCTTTATTAAGTTTCCTTAATTAAGTATTTCCTTTAATTAAATTTCTCAGAAATATTTTTCCTTAAAACTTCCAAGAAAAGGCTCCGTCTCCGCTTTCCAGAAAAACATTTTTTTTCCTTCGAGAAAAAAATCTTTCCTTTATGAGTGCAACAACAGATTCCCTTTCTTTGCCTTTTCTGAGTCCTGGAAAATCTTCGAAATATCTCCGCGCTAAATTTTTTTTTCCGCGCCTAGAAGGTAATTTCTTTTCTAGGATTATTTGGCCGCCTCTGAAATCAAATTTGTGGAATATTCCACTAGTAGCCAACAAAGACAATTCTTCTGTGAAGGAAATTCTTTTGTCTCTAGAGAAATATGAAAAAAATCCCTTCCAAATTTCTTATCCGCGGCAAATGAATAAAATCAGAACTTATTTTCCTCCAATTTTCTTCTCCGCCTCACGCAAAGGAATAAAATCGAAATTTGATTACTCTTCCAATTTTTTTTTCTCCGAAATAAAATCGGAACTTGATTTCCTTTCAATTTTCTTCCGCCTCTAGCAAAAGAATGAAATCGGAGTTTCCAATTTTCGCTTCCGCTCCAGGCTTATGTCGAACCTTCCTTTTCTGTCGGTAGTGACTTCGCCTGGCGCTGAAACCTCTCGTTGAATCGAAGCCTGTCCGAACCACCGAAGCTGAAGCCCCGATTCCTCGGTTGCGATCGCGAACGCCGCGATTCCTCTGTCGATCTCACTGATGCCTTTCTGCGCCTCTGTCGATCTCGCTGACGCCTTCCTGCGCCGACTCCTCGGAAGCTTCGCCGAACTCCTACTGTCCGCACGCGCTTGGTGTCGTACTTGAAGCCTTCGCGAAAAAGCCCTCGTCTTCCTACCGAACCGTCCGAAGCCCTCTTCGACTTCGAACTTCCTCTCCGAACTGCCGCAAACCTTGCTGAAATCCTTCCCCAGCCGCCAATCTCCTCTGCCAAATTCTTCCTTATTCCTGCTNCGAACTCCTACTGTCCGCACGCGCTTGGTGTCGTACTTGAAGCCTTCGCGAAAAAGCCCTCGTCTTCCTACCCAACCGTCCGAAGCCCTCTTCGACTTCGAACTTCCTCTCCGAACTGCCGCAAATCTTGTTGAAATCCTTCCCCAGCCGCCAATCTCCTCTACCAAATTCTTCCTTATTCCTGCGCCACCCAAATTTTTATTCTCTGCCCTTGAACCTCATTCTGAAACCACTTGTTATGTAATTTAGGGCGAAGAAAAACATGAATCGACACAGAGATTTAATCTCGCGGTCATAATAGAAATAAATAAGAGTCTTCAAGTTCAATCAACCCAACTACTCTGTTCCTCCTATCTATAAGAATAGGAGTCGACATGATTTATGCTTCAAAAAGCTTAAACCNCTGCCCTTGAACCTCATTCTGAAACCACTTGTTATGTAATTTAGGGCGAAGAAAAACATGAATCGACACAGATATTTAATCTCGCGGTCATAATAGAAATAAATAAGAGTCTTCAAGTCCAATCAACCCAACTACTATGTTCCTCCTATCTATAAGAATAGGAGTCGACATGATTTATTCTTCAAAAAGCTTAAACTNAATGGATGTGGCGGAGGATGGATGTGGGTAAGTTAAAATGGAGAGCCATGGCTTTTAGATTACTAATATTATTTAACTAAAAAATTATTAATTCATACAACTTAATATAATTTGTGATTTAAATTTATATTATTTAATTACTTTCATAAATTAAGCAATAATAATTAAGAAAAACTTTAATAAAAAATTATTTTATTTTAATTAATAATTAATAATTAAATATTAATTAAAAAAATATTAATATCAACAACAACAACAACCTCAAGTTTTTATCTCACTAAGTGGGGTCACCTACATGAATCATTCTTCTCCAATGAGTCCAAGTGAGTGTCATATTTTCATTTAATTCTAATAAATTAAGATCATTTTTTATATAATATGCCCAAGTTTTTCTAGGTCAACCTTTGTCTTTCTTAACATAAGTCTAATCTACAACATCTGCTCTTCTAGCTGAATCATTAGATGACCAAGATTTAACATGACCAAACAATCTAATGAGTCGTTTTGACAGCCCCGATCACACAAACATGGCATAGATCAAGGTTAAGAAGATGACGGTAGAAGAGAGGAAGAGAAGAGAGTTGAGAGGAAGAATTGCTACAATGGATGTGGGGTGCGCAATACACTCTCACCATGATTTCCTTTTATATTGTAAGTTACAACAGTGTTTTAGTTTTTTAACATTACAAATATTAATTAATTAAGAAAAACGTAATTCATACTAATTAATATAGTTTGTGATTTAAATTGATTGAATAGAGTTAATGTTATTTAATTACTTTCTTAAACTAAAAATTATGATTAAATTAACATTTTAATTCAATTAACAAAATTTTATTTAATTAATAAATATTTTTTAAAAATTAAAGTTGAAAATTTGTACTTTTAAAAATTTTGCCCATATTTCAAATGAGCTCTCCTCAATAATTTGGCAAAATTTTAAAAAAATGATATACTTTTGTGCATCTAAAATAAGCTAACACGAATGACGAGAAGATCGAAAGTTTAAATAGAAGGAAATAACAATAAGAAAGAGAGCACCAATGGAAGACCAAAGGGTTTGCCTTCTAGACCAGATGTATCCTCCTTAACTGTAGTTGAAGGCCGAACCGGTGCATGTCGCCCAACCCAATGACAAAGGTCAACCAAGCCAAGAGGACAAAATGAGTGATCCATTTTCGAGCCCATCAGACTATTAACAAACAAACAAACACTCGAATTAGCCATACCAAAAAGCAGTGCAAAGGCATTGACCTCCCTATCACATATTAGTGATGTGATCGATTCTCTTGTCACAATGTTAGTATCAAATGACTTGT
>JXCR01092748.1:4751-16108 GCA_002079205.1 Phalaenopsis hybrid cultivar | reverse complement strand
TGCACATGCTTAAGATATCTTTGCCAAATCCAAGCACAATTGCATTAAATTGCTGTGATGGATTCCTCTGGGTTACCTGAGCTCCTAGCCACCTCCCCTTGGCCAGCCGGCAAGCCTAGTGGCCGGAAAAGCCCAAAACTGAGAGCCACTCCCATGGCACCTCACCCAAATCAAACCTAGAGGCTAGCTCATCCAAATCGAACTATGGAGCTCCTCTGTCCTCCACCTAAGCACCCCATTACACCTCAAATTGGCCATGACAGCCACCATAACCCCATTTTTATAAAAGGCCACCTCCATGGCCGTTAAATAATATGCCCTGAGAGCCACCCCATGGACATTTTTATAAAAACTCACCTCCCACAACCATGGGAGAGCCATGACAACCACCATAACCCCATTTATATAAAAAGCCACCTCCACGGCCATGAGAAGGAGATGCACCCAAACTTATGCCCTAAGAGCCACCCCATGATCATTTTTATAAAAACTCACCTCCCACGGCCATGGGAGGTGTGCTACCACCATAACCCCATTTTTATAAAAGGCCACCTCCATGGCCATTGATCTAAGTGATGAAAATCTCTCCATGGCCATTTTTATAAAAACTCACCTCCCACAGCCATGGGAGGCGTGCTGAAATTTTTTTAAAGGCCTCTCCAAACTTCACACAGAGCTTCCCTAAGATCCCCTCAGTGCATTCCAACCATTTTTCCACACCCATTCCCATTGCCGGAGCTCAATTTTGAGCTTGAAACCTTGTCAGAAACTAGGAAAGAACCCAATACACCTCCACAGTCCATCAAACACATATTAACTTCACCCACACCTTCATAACATTGAAAGAAGCTAAAGCCCCATCAAATCCTCCTTCCACAGAGCCTCTACCATAGCTCTAGACCAACACCTGAAATCGAGCTTGGTCGAATTCATACCTAAGCCTTACACCAAGACCAGGGACTCAATCCTTAGCCTCCTTGGACCCTAACAAACGTCCCGAGCACCTCTAATCGAAGCCTCCCTTCTTAGGGCAAAGGTATAAAACTTCTCCTTCTCTCGAGCTTATTTTGATTCTCCATTTACTTAAGCTTGGTTCCAAGGCACATTAACCATAAGGATGTGTTCGCCTCACTTAGACGAGTCCATAAAATCAAACCCGAAGTGATTTGGTTGACTGTAGGCCGAGATCTTAAGGTTTTAGTGTGGACGGGTNTCGAGCTTGGTCGAATTCATACCTAGGCCTTACACCAAGACCAGGGACTCAATCCTTAGCCTCCTTGGACCCTAATAAACGTCCCGAGCACCTCTAATCGAAGCCTCCCTTCTCAGAGTAAGGTATAAAACTTCTCCTTCTCTCGAGCTTATTTTGATTCTCCATTTACTTAAGCTTGATTCCAAGGCACATTAACCATAAGGATGTGTTCGCCTCACTTAGAAGAGTCCATAGGATCAAATCCAAAGTGATTTGGTTGACTGTAGGCCAAGATCTTAAGGTTTTAGTGTGGACGGGCACGACATCATTCTATTGGGGACGATGACGGGGAGCCGTTTGATCAAGCATGTATCAAATGGACGGGGGAGATCAATCCGGACAGCGCTTCGGGACATAAACAGCGGGCCGAGTCAGCAAGCTATGTGGACGGCGGCGTTCAACGAGAGCACGCCACGCATGCCTTCGAAGCTGCATAGGATCTATNGACGGGGGAGATCAATCCGGACAGCGCTTCGGGACATAAACAGCGGGCCGAGTCAGCAAGCTATGTGGACGGTGGCGTTCAACGAGAGCACGCCACGCATGCCTTCGAAGCTGCATAGGATCTATTCAGCAAGCGCTGTTTAAATAGATAAATAGGGCTTTTCCTATTTATTTAAATACCCTTAACTTAGAGAATTCATAACTTTGTGTAGAGAAATCACAAAAAAAAAATAAAATACCCTTTTGTTCAGTCAACAAAAGAGAATAATGTGGAATAAATTTCAATACCATGATATGCATATCTTATTTTTAATTAATGAAACATTGTTTTGANTTTTTAATTAATTAAACATTGTTTTGAATCATTTGATTCTCCATGCATAATGGCACATCACCTTGGCTTGGAGTTTTAGCATGTTGTAGCCTCTGTCAGGGGAAGTATAATTCCCATNTTTAGCATGTTGTAGCCTCTGTCAGGGGAAGTATTCTCTGATTTTTCCAAAGTCAGAGGAGCTTCCTATACACAGACCCACATTTTTCAATTTATTTCACATTATTTCTTAATCATGGAAATTAGCATATTGATTATAAAATCCTAAGAAAATTTTGGAAGGTCCACCATGACTAGAAGGAGCTTCCTATACAGAGACCCATATTTTTCAAGTTATTTCACATTATTTCTTTTAAATAATCATGAAATTAGCATATTGGTTATAAAATCCTAAGAAAATTTTGGAAGGTCCACCATGACCAGAGAAACCTTTGGAAATAATTTTATGGGTCAATTCATTTAAAATATCCTTAAATTTTATAAATACTAAATCACTAAGATAATTAATTTTAGAAAATATACAAATTTAAATGACTTGATTTTTAATCTCCACTAAAATTTATGATCCACAGAACTCATCATAAAAATTTTAAAATATTTTGAGTTCATTTGACGACTTAAATTGATTTTGAAAATTACCACTCTTGGCATTTAAATATTTTTTGAAAATTAAAATATGACTCAAAAAATTATGAAACTAAGTTTTTTTAGTTCTCTGTGATCAGGGGTATTTTCTAAAAATAAAATTATATTTAAAATAAAAACTTGATTTTTAGCATATTTTAAATATTTAAATAATTAAAAATTCATAAAAATCACAAAAATAATAAAACTCATGGAAATATTCTAAATTGCTTCCTAATCACTTAGGAACTATTGGAATATTTTTCCTGATTTTCTAAATAAAGATATTTAATTTCAAAGTATAAAAATAATCTTTAAAGCCTAAAAATAAGTTTTCACTAAAATAATTCCAGTAAATCAATGAAAAATTAGAAAAATATAAAATTTTCTCCTCTGAGTTCTCTGACTTTAGGAAGATTTTTTAAAAATACAAAACTTAATTTTCACTACCTGAAATATTTTATTTTTATTAAATAACCGAGAATTTAAAATAATTCTAATAAATCACAGAGAATTTAAAAAATTATGAAAATTGTTCCAAAGGCTCCTCTGGTTTCGGTTTACCTCTAGTAGAAATTTCAAGGGATTATAATTTACCTTTGTCAAGTTAGGAATTTTCTTTGAAAAATCCTATTTTTGCATGAAAATAATCATATAAATAAATTAAATTTTGAAAAATCACATTTTCTCCTCTCATGTCTTAATTGACCCATGAATGAGGTGGGATAAAAATTTCAAAGTCTTTAGAATTGAATTTGACAAATTATGAAGTGTTAGGGCTTTAAGGGTAAATGTGTAATCTATTTGATGCTCGAAACACAAAGGGATAATTGGTAGAAACCAATTTCACTTTCCTCATTTTAAAAAAATTAAGATTAATAAATTTATAAATTATTAAAATTTGGATGTTTATTAAAATTAAATGATCCTGGACTTAAGGGTATGACTTTTGAAGTCAATAATTAATCAATTTAATACCCTATTTTGATTTTCAAATAAAAATCCAAGTCATGAATCATGATCACTTAAAGCTTAACCATTTTTAAAACTAATTAAGACACTCACCTAGGTTTTATGGGCTTAGTGGTGACTTAGGCCAAATCAAAATTGACTAAATGAGGATTAGATAAATAAACATTATTATATCAAACATCCTTGATACACCACTAACTTGCCCCTTTAAGGGTCTTCACCCACATAATTCTTAAATTGAATCTCAAGTGATAATTACCCTATTCTTAAGAATAATTAAGACATCAGAGTTCACTGAGTAATAAGGGTGTTTATATGATGAACCATTAAGTAACATAATAAGTTTAAATGGACTCGAGGCTTTTCACCAGTTGGTGAGAGGGAGGCATGGACCTGCTTCCCCCTCCTAACTTGTTGGATACCTCAGAGTCCTATTAATCTTAATATTCTTTGCTCAATGAAGTCATCCTTAATTAAACTTTTAAGGACTCACCAAGATATGACACAGAGTTAGGAAAATTACCAAAATCTTACCTTTCCTGCTCTTCATAAACTACCTTAACACGCATTTAAAGTTTCAGGTGGTGGAACGAGAAGCATCGCCAGGTACGCTTTACAGTTTATAATATTGTCTTTCTTCTGTCTTTTCTTTACATGTTTCATGCTTGCATTTACCTAAAAAAAATTGTGTGTTAACGATAACCATAACCCAAAACCAAAACTAAAACCAACAAAGAAAAATTCACCGCCACAACATGCAAAATATAAAACAACTCAAAATTTAATCACAAACATCACATATAACCACGACTTCAACTTAATTAAGATGTTTCTATCGGATGATGAGGAATCCCTCAGAGGAGGTAACCTACGGTTGCTAACGAGGCTTCCCATGGTTTAAATAAAAATATGGAACTCATTAAGTTGGGTTTAGTAAGCTCATTTGGACTAAGTGAATCCAATAAAAAATAGTGATGCCGGAACGAGGGAACTGTAGGATCCTAACCGGTGTCACTCTAATCAACTTTAATATGCCCTCATAAAATTTAAATAACTTCAACCATAGGGCCAACTGATTTAACATTATAACTTGACACACTAGATAACTCAAACTTGCCGCAGCAAGGAGCTTGGAGCTAGCATGGTGGGCAGCACGACCATCTTCAACAACAAAACCTGTCTTCACCAGCTAAACCAATCTTCCTTCCTTAGACTTAAACAACAAAGCCATAGGACTTCAAGGTTGCTTTCTTATGCAATGTAAATCCTCACCTTATCTTTAGGCCTTTGTATAGCCCTGCTATATAATATAAGCCTTAACTCGTCTTAAGATTCCGAGGTTGTCGTTTGTCACGACCTAAATCCTCACATCTTCCAGGTTATTTGTGTGATCATTTCACACAAATGTAAGCCCTAACTAATAAATGTGGCAGGATGAAACACCCAAATATTTCTCTTCAAAACTGAAGCCAAACATTAGGATAGCTTGGGAAGTCACCGAGGTTCTCCTCTGGATCCATGACATCCCCTGGTTCTTCTTCCTCTGGATTCTACAATAAAATGTTCCAAAATAGAACCAATCCCCTTTCACTCCTCTACGTCCGATTTCATTGGAGTCCTACCCTTTGAAATTCCTTGAAGATAATATTTCCTGATTTTTATCGAGAGTCTTCTAAGTATTTCTTAATTTTTATCGAGAGTCTTCTTAGGTGTTCCAAATTTGAACCAATCCCCTTTCACACCTCTACGTCCGATTTCGTTGAAGAGTCCTATATAAAATGTTCCAAATTTGAACCAATCCCCTTTCACACCTCTACGTTCGATTTTGTTGAAGAGTCCTACTCTTTGAAACTCCTTGAAGATAATATTTCCTGATTTTTATCGAGAGTCTTCTTAGGTGACTTTAGATTGAACCAATCCCCTTTCACACCTCTACGTCCGATCTCATTGAAAAGTCCTACCCTTTGAAATTTTTATTCTACAATAAAAATGTTCCAAATTTGAACTAGTCCCCTTTCACACATCTACGTCCGATTTCGTTGAAGAGTCCTACCCTTTGAAATTCTCTTTCACACCTCTACATCTGATCTCATTGAAAAGTCCTCCCCTTTGAAACTCCTTGAAGATAATATTCACACCTCTACGTCTGATTTCGTTAAAGAGTCCTACCCTTTGAAATTCCTTGAAGATAATCTTTCTGATTTTTATCGAGAGTCTTCTTAAGTGACTTTAAAATGTTCCAAATTTGAACCAATCCCCTTTCACACCTCTACGTCCGATTTCGTTAAAGAAGCTACCCTTTGAAATTCTTTGAAGATAATATTTCTTGATTTTTATCGAGAGTCTTCTTAGGTGACTACCCTTTGAAACTCCTTGAAGATAATATTTCCTGATTTTTATCGAGAGTCTTCTTAGGTGAATATAAAATGTTCCAAATTTGAACCAATCCCCTTTCACACCTCTACGTTCGATTTTGTTGAAGAGTCCTACTCTTTGAAACTCCTTGAAGATAATATTTCCTGATTTTTATCGAGAGTCTTCTTAGGTGACTTTAGATTGAACCAATCCCCTTTCACACCTCTACGTCCGATCTCATTGAAAAGTCCTACCCTTTGAAATTTTTATTCTACAATAAAAATGTTCCAAATTTGAACTAGTCCCCTTTCACACATCTACGTCCGATTTCGTTGAAGAGTCCTACCCTTTGAAATTCTTTGAAGATAATTTTTCTTGATTTTTATCGAGAGTCTTCTTAAGTGACTTTGGTCATTTAAGAAGTAATTAACTATAGGGGCTCGCCCTTATAGGAAGAATGCTGAACCCAGCTTAATATAAACCCTATTTAATCCTTTATATTAAATAGGGGAACTTGTCAGCAAATATAAAGGTTTCGTAGACCAAACAGACGTCATACTTTCCTTAGTTTTTTTAATCGAGCCTCATCCTTTTGTATTTATCCTTCATACAGGATTTGAGGTACAGTGCTCTTTCATTTTAAACTACGAAAAATATGGGGTCAGTTTGGTTTCATACTTCAACGTCCTTTCGAAGCAAGCGACGGGATTTCGATTCCGGCGACCGACAGCTTCTTACAGGCAACTCCCACAAACCCACCAGAAATAACGCCAACACGTACATCACATAAGTTGCCCGCCGCATCAGGAAGAAGACTTTAAATGTCCATATTACCACAAAAGTGTTGGCAAAAGCCTTAGGGACTTCTACTTCACAAATCCATATATAAGAATCTGAGAAGAAGAGACTGCAGAGAAGTAGTCTCCTTGAGAGTGAGAAGTAAAGAAAAAAATCTCATGGGAAAAGCAATCCAGTCCATTAGCATGAAAAAGGTTGTGACAATAAAGAGACTAAGAGAAGGGATCTAGCCTGATGGTGCAAGGAGATATAAGCTATTTGCATATAGGAAGAATTTGGGTGTGAGTTTCTTGGGTGGGGGTCATGTCAAATGACTCACAAACCATTTTCTAGGTAAATAAAGTAGCTCAAGCTGTTAGCGCACTGATACATAAGCCTACTGTGGTCGCGGTCTGCCGACCAAACATCCCGCATATTGGTCAACTGAAGCTTTACTACTTGATGAATAGAGGATTGTGAGTATGGAGCCAAGCTTTGGGAGCAAAAAGCTAAATTCCCCATAATATCATTGTGCTATAGTACTGGAACAATATCTTTAAAGAGAGGTTGCGGGTACCCCATCGATTTTTGGTGAAAGTTGTCTCTCATTTTTTATGGTCCGAGTTACATTGGCCAGTAGGTTTGTCGAAATGATCTGTTGTGATTAGATGTTTCTTTAGATATATTAATGTTTATTTTTTTATGTAGCCGACAAGCTCCTAGGCATTGATTCCTTGGTACCAAGTGTCGATAGAGTTCCCACTTATGGTGAGGTTAATTGAACCTTGATCCAGGTACATAGTGGAGAGGAAGCGACAGAAATCCTAGAGAGCCGTATGGAAAAGTCCAGAAGGAGGAACTGGTGACTCACCATTGGATGTGGAGTTGAAGGCATTGTGGGAGGAGATAATGACCTTGAGGTATGAGGACTTGGCCGAGCTCACAACTCTTCAAGTAGAGCTAGTTGACATTCAGCTAAACTGTTCAATTTTGCAATTCCAATCCATAGTTGATAGTATAGAAAGGCTTAGGTTATGGAGCGTGTGTTGTATCAAAATTTTTTTGCTTCAGCCGATGCGGCCAAGGGCCAACTTGTAGAATATTTTAAAATGAATGTATATACTTTTATTATGACTTTTCGTAAAAAAGTTGTTTCTACATATACTTTTCCCACATATTATATACTTTTATAACTTTGGTTTTGGAAATCTAGATGTGGATCTTTTGTGGCAATGCGTTTGAACATCATCTATCATCATATATATGTGTGTTGATGGTTAGATTTTTTTTTGCTTTCCATTAACTTTATTTCTTTTAATATGTTATCCTTCCTCCATTATTTTTGATTTTTCTCACATCACCAACAAATATTCAAAAAAACAATTCAGGATGCTCCCTGTGACTATGCAGTCTGTTCTAAAATATTTTTACATTGCCTTACTCAAGAAGTCTTGCATATTTCATGCTAAAACCCAACTGCATGTTGTTGTCCAAGACAATCAGGCAACCAACAAGTTTTTTAACAATCTAATACCCTATCAAGAATAATTCAAATTGGGATCCAATAGATTCTCTGGAAGGAGCTTCGATCTATCATGAACCACTATGGCGTGATCCACACTATAGCCAAAAAACTAGAATTGTGGCTATTATGTATTACATGGTTTACCATAAGCATATGAAGATTACTTGGTTATAGGAACTCTTCTCCTACATGTTTTCCTTTTGAGTCAAGCCAAATAAATTTGTGATCTTTAAGTTGACCAGAATATTACAATTAGTTGGTCATGAGAATGAACTTAAAATTTGGAAGTGCCTGTAAATTCACGAGTCGACCATTGATTGAGGAATACATAGCCAACATATCAAAGTGGTCAATAAAAAGATGAAATTTATGTCTAAGCCCTTGTTCCACTATGAAAGGGAGGCAGTTGCCTATGGCTCAATAATCCTGCAGGGTGATCCTTAATACAGTCATGAATTTGAACAAGTTTGGAGCCTTGACCGTGGAACTCTTAGGCGGATTTAGATGATTATGAGTAAATTAGGTATATGAAGAAGCTCTTTAAGAATGCTTAAAAGAATCCGTGTCAGAAGGCAGTCGATTGATTGTCATATAAGACCCACCACGACTTTACAAACCTATGTTTTAAATAACCCACCACAGCTTTACAAACCTATGTTTTGACTATATTCATTATTTTTTGAAAAAATAATGTGGAAAATCAAAAGATTTCCAATGGAGATTCTTCTTTGATTAAAAAAAACACACCATGATGAGGTTAGGTTCTTTGAGGGCTCAAAAGAAAGGGGGAGACCAGATCCCTAGGTACATGAGGACTAATGTTGAAGAGTCCTGAGATAATAAGTCAAGTCATAAATCTGTGATCTCAGGGCAGGCAACCCTTGCCATCATAAATGATCTTTCCATGAGAGGGGAGGATAGTTATCCCGCTCTTCAAGTTTCTACTCAGGCTGAAAATCTGATTGAGTGAGTGAGTAAAATCACGATCATAGTAATGAACAAATTAGGATTATTAGAAAATTTTTACTTAAATTTCAACTTATTTTTATATTTATATTTACGTTAATTATATTACTGAGTACTGATTTCAAATTGTATGCGTAAATTTGGACCTGAAAATCTTATACCCTATGATTTGAAATTAGAACACACTGTTAGAAGGATCAGAAAATAAAGAAGAGAACCTAGAAATTCTAATACAATGGAAAACAACATGAACAATCATCGAATAGAAAATGAGAACCAACCTAGACCCTTAAGAGATTATGCAAATCCTACAGCACATGACATTCACTTATCTATCCAAAATTTTGATGTAGCTGCTAATTCATTTGAGCTTAAACCTGCTATTATCCAAATGGTACAAAACAATCAATTTGGAGGTACACCAAATGAAGATCCTAATTTACATCTCGCTAGTTTTTTAGAACTATGTCCTACTTTTAAATATGAGAAAGTCTCAAACGATATTGTTAGACTTAGCTAAATATTTCCCTCCATCCAAAACTACTAAACTAAGAAATGACATAACATCGTTTTGTTAGATTGATGGAGAGTCAATATATGAGGCTTGAGAGAGATTTAAGATCTTCTTAGGAAGTGTCCTCATCATTCATTACCAGATTGGTTAATAATTCAAACTTTTTTTTATGGAATAGTGAGATCTCGTAGATTGATTATAAATGCTGCGGCTGATGGTTCTCNAAAGGGTAAATCCTAAAAGAGGAGCTAGTATCCATGATTTTGATGCAATATCTATGTTAGCTTCACAGATTGTTGCAATATTAAAGAAATTACATCATTATGGGATGAATTATTCTCCAACACCTCCTATGATGGAAGAGAATTCATCTGGGGCAATTTGTGGATGTTCAACCTTCATATGAGACTTTAAATTGTTAGCTTCACAGATTGCTGCGATATCAAAGAAATTAGATCATTATGGGATGAATTATTCTCCCTCCTATGATGGAAGAGAATTCATCTGGGGCAATTTGTGAGATGTTCAACCTTCATATGAGACTTTAAATGCTATTAATAGACCCAACAACCCTTATTCGAAACATTATAACCCAGGTTGGAAGAAACATCCAAATTTCAATTGGAATAATAATTCTANGGGTAAATCCTAAAAGAGTAGCTAGTATCCATGATTCTGATGAAATATCTATGTTAGCTTCGCAGATTGTTGTAATATCAAAGAAATTAGATCATTTTGGGATGAATTATTCTTCAACACCTCCTATGATGGAGGAAAATTCATCTGAGCAATTTGTGGATGTTCAACCTTCATATGAGACCTTAAATGCTATTAATAGACCCAACAACCCATATTCGAATTATTATAACCCACATTGGAAGAATCATCCAAATTTTAATTGGAATAATACTTCTTCTACAAATCAACAATGGGCAAACAACCCAGCAAACCCAATAGAAAATTCATCCAACCAGGGAAATGTTAACTATAGACCTTCTTATCCTTCAGGATACAGTAACACTCAAATTAAGGAGAAGAAGTTGTCTATGGAAGAGCTGATATTAAACATGGGTCCACAATTGTGTAACACTCAAATTAAGGAAAGAAGTTATCTATGGAAGAGCTGATATTAAACATGGGTCAACAATTAGAAATTCATCCAACCAAGGAAATGTTAACTATAGACCTTCTTATCCTTCAAGATTTAACAGTGCACTCAAATTAAGGAAAGAAGTTATCTATGGAAGAGCTGATATTAAACATGGGTCAACAATTACAGAATCAAGGAAATCAATTGCAAATTCAAGAAAATCAATTACAACATCAAGAAACTGCTATCAAGAATATTGAGAACCAATTATGGCATATCGCTACTGTGCTTAGTAACCAAACATTAGGAACCTTTCCGAGTAGTGTGGAACCAAATCCTAAAGATCAAGGAAAAGAAAAAATCAAGGTGATTCAATTACCAAAAGCGAAGGAATTAGAGATAAGAGTGCAAAAAGAAATAGAAACTGAAAAAGAAAAAGTGGATACCAAAAAAGAAAAGGATCATGGTACCCAGATTTAGAGTATCCATTTACACCAATGAAAATTA
>JXCR01092740.1:9247-21210 GCA_002079205.1 Phalaenopsis hybrid cultivar | reverse complement strand
AAAAAAAAAAAAAGAAAAAAAAATAACCACATAGCGTTTAGTTGGTTTTGTGTGGTGTTGTTTAAGTTTTCCCCTTGTCTCTTTCTTATGTATTTTATTTGTTTATGGATTTTGGTTTCTACTATTGTCATGCTTTGTTCTTTTTTCTTTTAGGGTTTTTTGTTTATTGCTGATATTTTATTGATTGTACATATACTATTATTGACGATTTCTTTTGTTGGTATAGCCTTTTAAAGTTTTAGCTATGATGTTCCCACTCACTTAGTTCTTTGTCATTTTATTGAGACTATTTTTTGGTACATTCCTTTACATATAAATATAGATGGAAACTTGGTCTCAACCATTTTTTTTAAGGATTTATACTGAGATAATGTTTCTTTACTCTAATAGAATTACTTAGTGTTGTTTTGGGTTTTCACAAGCTTTTTCCTTTCTTTTTTTTTTAACTTTATTTATATATTTCTTTTGTTTTTATAGACTGTTTGTTAAGATAATTTACTACTCAATTATTATCTTTTGTTGTTTGATTTCTAACTGATCCAACCTGACCTTTTTACTATTATGAAGACTTGCAACCTTTAAAATTGTTTATAATTGCTCTACTCCAGTATTCATTTCAGCATTGAGTGCCTTAGGTTTGTTGTTTGATTCTTTTGGTCCAATACTTTGATTGTTGTTTAATCTTTTTCTTCGAGACACTTGAACCCTGCTATAACTATGGGAGTTGGTGACTAGTAAATCTTTTCAGCTAATATTCTGAGTTGTTCAGTTCTAGATTTAATAATATTGGAGGCTTCGTTTAGTGACTCGGCGATTGGTTACTTTCTTTAAAGTTGAGCATTTCCAAACTTTATAAGATGTGTTGTGGAGACCAAAATGATCCAATAATCTGATGTTTGAAGATTGTACTTCTTTAGTTGTGTAGGCCTTTATTATTTTTAGAGTTGCATTTGTATCAATGTTTTTTCCCTCTTTTTATTCTGGAATATTATTTTTGTATTGTTTTTTTTTTATTATTCAATAAAGTTGGGCTAGATGTTCACTATTTCCACCTTCTGTTTTCCCGGCGTTGTCCGTTTTAACAGGCATACTCAGAGCCCGTTTGGGGCAGCTTATAAGTGCGGGAGCATTTTTGAAAATATCGTGGTACCGCTTGTATCGCATGTTTTGTCCGTTTATCTGAAAAGAGGTTCCATTTTTTATACTAAACGCATGTTGCGGGTCGAACCCCTCAGACCGCATTTCAGGATAAGCTGCCCCAAAGAACCCTCGGTCATCGCTTCAGTCCATGACATCATGCGGGCCCCACCATTGACGACACCCAAAGCCTGCTGGTTCTCCCTGGCCCACCTCTTGCTACCCTTCACGTGGAATGCCGTTCGCACAGGAGTGAAAATATTTATATGATAAACTTTTTAATATATTTAGGGAGTGTAATAACGTTTATTATGTTTATATGTTTTGTNCTCGCTTAGCCTGCACTAACCCGAAACACTGGTAGAACTGCTACAACTTGTCAATCTTGTAACCACTGAGAAACACAAAAATGCTAGTGTACATTGCTAGCCAATTGTCATGAGGGGAAACAACCTAGTGAAAAGAGGCTTCATACTTTTTTTTATGAAAGGTGCTAAGTGAACAACAAAAGCTTTAGGTCTTATGTATTCTAACCGAGATGTTGTTTTCTTAATATATTTGGATCCAAGATAAAAATTTTGTTTCTGACATTAAATAAAATAAATAAGAAAACATTTTTTTTGTAACAATAATACGGCTAGAAAGTTGAAGCCGTCAAAAGTCCTATGACGTCATTAATCCAATCGGATTCTTCCTCGAACCCACGCTCAGCTCCCTTCTCCACTTTCACAAGAAAAACATCTCATCACACGATTTAAAAATCCCATGCAACTCTAGCCCGCAACAGACCAAATACAAAATCCTAACTCTCCCTTATACCATCTTTAAGATTCGTGAAACAAACCGAAATCTAAAACCCGAATCATCAAGCAAATTAATAAACCGCCTCCATTAAATTCCCACGTTCCTTAATCCACACCGTTGATCTACCAAAAAAACCAACGGCTGATAATGCACCAGACTCTCCCACCATCCCTATATAATCAAACCCACCATCTTCTTCCATCTCTCCCAACATTTTCCACAACTGCATCGATGACCGACGCCACCTCAAAACACACCGCCGACTGGCCTCACTCCATCCACCCTCCCCATCCCTTCATCGCAACCTCCGCCTCCGCCGTCACCACCGCATCTCCCTCTTTCACAGCCGGCGGCGGCGGAGGGGGCCACGGCCTTCTCCGCTCCCCCGGAAAAGCACCTCCGCGCAAGCGCTCCAGGGCCTCTCGTCGCGCCCCCACTACTCTACTCAACACCGATACAGCAAACTTCCGAGCCATGGTTCAGCAATTCACCGGCGTGCCGACCGGACCGTACAATAATACCGACGGATTCGGGTTCCGGCTCGGGTCAGAGAACACTACCCGACAGCCACCTGCCGCCATACCGCAACAGCAACGGCAGTACTATGAATACATGCCGCCACAGCAACAGCAACAGGAAGATGGGATGCATATGGGGTATGGAGTGATGGGAACTGGGATGGATGATGGGCATGCGATGCCGGGGTTCTTCATGGATGGGATTGGTCATGGGTATAGTTTTAATGGATGATGGTGATGGTGATGGTGATGATGATGATGATGTAAGTAGGTGATGATGTGTAGATTATGATGAATATGTGGCTACTTTTATTATGGTTTTATGATTTTGGTATGCTCTGAATGAGCTATTTGGTCGGGGTTAATTCTTTTGAATTTTCTTCATGGTAGCTTGTATGTTACGTAACTGGTGGGACAGTGAAGGAATATGTTTGATTGCGACGGAAATGCTGTTTTCAAGTCAAATATGCGCACTTAGAAAAGCATGCCAAATGATAAATTTGATATAAAAAAGGATTTAATCTCATATTAATAAGAATATAATGTAAATAATATCAGAAGAATTTATATGTAGCAACACAAATGTACTTACATATCTCACATCTATACATTCATAGCTACATAAAACTTTGATGTTTTTTTTTTTTGTCTACTAGGTAAAATGTATTTCACTTTTTCTAATTGATAATAATATTATTTTTCAATGAGATATAGTAACTATTTAAGTACTATATATGTGCCTCAAATTATTATCGCATGTATGTATGTATATATATATATATATATATATATATATTAAAAAGAATAATTTTTTTAAAAGTTCAATTCTTTCAATGTATCATGAATATTAAGATATATGTATAGAAATATCCTTCACCTACCGATAAAAATTGAGTAAAATCATAAATATATGTGAGTGACATAAATAGTTATTTGAGTATTTTAATTTTACACTCAATATTAAAAAAATATTAAAATAACGCATGGTTATCTTGGATTTAATTTTACACTCAGTATTTTAATTAAATAAATTATTTTCTCTTTCGTGCTTTTTGGTCAAAAAAAAAAAAGAAAAGAAAAACTTGTGGACATTTTAGGCACACAAATTAATGAAATGTTTTTATTCTTATGTTGCACATTGAAGTCATGATATTTGCCTACGATTTTATTCATAAATCATATGAACTAATCTCTAATATAACTATTAAAAGATTCATCCCTTGGTAAAGATGAAGAAGAAATAGCTTGTTAACTAGACGTTGGTGAGCAGTGCAGCCTGATCGATAGATAGGAAAGGGAGGCATGAGGTAAGCAAATCTTCTTCTAAGGTTCTAATGTTTTTAGTTTTATATACAAAAGATAAATATATTATAATAGGCGTTGGCTATTCGATAATTTTAAGACTAGAAATTTATTATGTGACTTGTTCTAAATAGTAAAATTTATTTATTTATTCAGCTTTAAGAAATTTTCTAAGACTGATTGCATATAATAATGCATAATAAGGACATTTGAAAGTTTCTAGATGTACGTGGATTAGCTCAACTAATAAAATTTCGCAGGGAAAGAGACCATTCAAGTTGTTTAATAATGCTGGGGCGAGTTAGGCATGATTCCATTAAGTGCACTTGTCAATTAATAATACTAATAATAATAATAATAATTGATAATGATGATGATGATGATGATGATAAATTTAGAAGGAATATCTTGAGTAGTGCTGTCAAAATGGCTCGTTGTTTGAAAATAGTTCGTGTCTGGCTCGTTAAAAAGTTGTGTTTTATTCACTCGCTAAGTTAACGAGCCGAACACGAGCAAAGATTTACTCGTTCTTGCTAGACTCGTTTTGGCTCGAAACAATTATATATATATAATGATGAGTAATATTTTTTTAAAAAATAATTGACTACAAACTTACAAAAATTTATAATCAATTAAAATTATTAATTAAAAAATAGAATAAAAATAAATTAAATTATATTTACATGATTTTTAATATAAATAATAAGATTTAAATTTTGCCTTAACCCTTAACAACTTACAGTTTTGTGACTTAAGTTATCAAAATGACTCTTTATGCTTGAACAATTTGTGTTTGGCTTGTTAAAAAAATAAGCCGAACACAAACACATTCTTTGTTGAAAAAATAAACGAGCCAAACATAAACAATGATTTTTTTTAACAAGCCGAGCACGAGCTAAGCCTAGGCTTGCTCGTGGTCGGCCCATTTGCACCCATAATCCAACTTTGGGCAAGATTTAAACCCTAATAAAAGATACAATGCGAGATATGATGAACAAAGAGAATAGAAGGTGAGAGAAAAAAGCAATAGGGAAATATGAAAGAGAGATTAATATTTGAATATTCCATTTCCTCTAAGAAGTATAAAATATTATATAATGTCCCACCTTATGCCTATTGATGCTTTATGTAGTAGTTTCTAGGGGTCACTATTGAAGAGAAAGGTTCACACAACATTTTCTATAGTGATCGATAAAAATCTCAATTATTTTCATTAATAAAAGGTTCTCACAATTTCTTTAAGAAAAAAGGTTCTAACAAAAAAGGATCAAACTATTAAATAAATGATCTATAATATGAGAAAGTAATACAAGCTATCTAATACAATGTTCTCTGAGTTAATGTCACTTTGAAAATTTATAAATTCAAACTCATTATTACATATATGAGACGTGATATTGAAATTAAAAAAAAATTAATGAACTATTACTATAAGTAACAACGAACACGGACAATTACTACTACCCATCACCATTGGTTAATTTTCATCATCATATTAACATCACTAACAATTAAAGATAGCATATTCACCCCCAACATTTTCACCTTAATCCCCTTGAGAATAAACTAGTGTTGAATGCTTTACTTTATATTCACCCTCACTCCACTATCACGCTCAAACACAGACACACAGACGTACACAAGCACACACATGTGAGCGATCGCACACACACACACACAAATAGATTAGTTAGCTTTTGGTTATAGGAGACACATTTTTAATAAGAAAATTTTTAAAACTACAAGCATACAACCCAAACTTCACTAAAATAATACAATTATGTTGATTGTAGTTATATTGAGGTGCTCTCTTTACCATTAGTGATGCTTATGTCTTTCATCAATGGTAGGATGAATGTCAATATCAATTGATGGTTAATAACAATGAATGGTAAATGCCATTATTACTTGTTTGTTGTCAATGGGCATCAATAGTTGGTGAATTTTTTTGGAATCCATTAGAAAAGCTCCAAAAAAAATGCTCAATTTCTAATAATATTTCCTCATTGTCTTCCACTTCAATTTAATGAATTATGAAAGTAACAATTTGATGAATAACAAAATAGTATTATTTGCTCTCTCGATAGCAAATATTGATATCAATCGTTAAACTCATATAAATGTCATATTTTTTTTCACTATAATTATTTTTTCCCATACTCATTACTGTACGTTTTTTTTCTCATAATTAGAAATGGAGTAAATTTAATATCAACTATTCCTCTAATATTTTTTTTCCTATCACGAATAGTTTTAATTTATGCAAGTTTTTTGCCTAGTCGGGATGGGTTTGTTGGTTTGCAAGAAGTTACATTCATAACATCCATTCATGGTTGTTTGTTCACTTTGTAAGAAATTTGATTTTAAGAAGTGTTTTAACCAAAGAATTCATAAAGCTTTTGCGTCTTATAGAGTTAGACTTTTGAATCATGAAGCATTTGCAACGTTGAATTTATTATCATGAAAATGAAACTTTTGTCCGAAAAATGGTAGCTTATCATGCATAATTCCTCTCACTAAAGTTTAACTAATATACTATTTATAATATGAATTACTCTTAAAGAGAGGGACAAATCAATGCAAACATTGCACCACATTGAAACCTTTTTTTGTTAGAACTAATGTATGAATTCTTAGATCTTCTTAGATTATTTAGGACAAATTTATCCTTACGCCATTGACATGTAAATTTAGTATGGTTAAAGACATTATGAGCTTCTAAAAGTTACCTTTAATTCAAAAATTGAAAACATTACTGTTTATGACTACCATTGCACTATTTTGTGCAAGCCATCAGCTTCTTAACTTGAGACTAATTTGGATGTGTCTATCTAGCTAATCCTAGGATGAGATCATTCAATTAGTTTCTAATTAAAGAAATGAGCAACATAATGTGTTTGTTTGTTATTAATAAAGAAAAAAAGGTATATCTTTTGATAGTGATGGAAATACCTATTAGAACTAAGAATTAGTGATAAGTTTACTCATGTTATATATTTGAAACTTTAAAACCAAGAAAAATTAAAGAACTCTTACAACTTCATGAAATCCAAGCAAGCTCACTTTCAAAACAATGCTAATTTTAATTATCACCACTTCTTAGTCGACTAATTTTTTCTTCTTTGAGTGGAGCTTTTTTTATTTTATCTACTAACCACCGATTAGTTGGTCAAATTTTATGTTTTTAGATGATTTACCTTGACAAACTTTTTTGTTCTTTATTATTTAACTGCCCAAAAATTTGATCTTTGATAAAGGAATTGTACTACTATGTATTTGTCATTTGTCAATTTTGGTGATCAATTCATTTTTTCCTCATAAAATAAGTAAATTATGGCCACCTCTCGGAGCCATGAATATCGTTGCCACCGTTTTCTCCACATCATTGCAAATTAAGGTCTTCCTTCTTAAGTTAGGTCTTTTTGTTATATTGATAGAAAATGATGTCAAAGGTTAATTGAAGATTAAACTACTGAGATCAGACAGAATCACATGTTATATTTCTTATGTCAATAATTTTATCATGCAAGGGTTGCTTGTTGTTGTTTTTTTTATTTTAATTTTTGCATTATATGAATTGAACATAAGAAATATAATTTACTCTCTTTTAAGATGTGATTATCATCAAAATTAATAAGATGAACATTTAAAATTTCTTAAGATTGCTTGACCATCATTCACATGTTACTAATGGTATGTTATTATTGCAAAAGATGATAAATATTTTTTCTATGTTCATTCTTTTTAAACCTTGTAATAAAAACAAGATATTTAAATAATTATTAACTCATCAAAAAAAGTGTTCCTCCTATAGATTTTAGTTCAAATTGGAGTTGTCCTTTCACACCTAATATGTTGAAAAAAAAAAAAAAAGTAATTGATGTAGCACAAACTTTACCCAAGTATTAGATCACAAAATACTATGTTATTCTAATTTTAAACTTCTAGATTCAACATTGATGTCATCATAAATTTTTTTTTTCGTTAAACTTATAAATGAAATGAGTGGTTTAATAAGTTGAATATAGAATTATTAAGAACATCTTGGACTGAGTTCAAAGAGACTTAAATAAAGTTTTTAAAATATATTTTAAATGAGTTTGTAAAAGGATTTCCTAAAATTGTAGTGTTAGAGAATTTGATATCAACATGTAATAGTATATGTTGATGAAATTTTATGCCCAGCATAACTCTACACTAAAGCTCCCCATCGATCGACCATGACCCATCATTTATTAATTAAACATCCCTTGACACATAATAAAGATTGATGATTGGCATATTAAAGCCATAAATGCCTAACATTTACCTTCCTAGGCATTTATCTCATCTCCTATAAAACGACTATGGAGCAAAACATGGCCATCAATTAGCATTCCCAATCAATTGTCATTTCTATCTTTTTGGTCACTAATCATCCCTTTTACAATAAAATAAAAATTGAACACATAATCAACCATCAACACACATTTAACCTTCATAATCAACTATCATCTAATGTTGGCCAATGTACTATGCCTAACAATTTGGATGCCCATCTTTCTGATTAATTGTTGAGCTCCCCTCTTTCAAGAGTAATAATTTAGTAAAGCATTAATAATAGCACAAAGTTTAAAATTGCTTCTCTAATCTGACACTTGCCAATATTTGTAGTTTATCCTCTAATGATATTTCGAGCATGCTATCTCTTATCTTATTTGGAGAAAGATCGAATATACCACCAGTCGTCTTTTCATGTCCAAAATTTTTAGTTGGTCATCTTTCAATTCCTTTTACTATTTGATATGCCTCACACAACATCCATTATTTGTCATTCTTATCCTCGATCTCCTATCTTTCAAGGAAAATGATTGATCAAACTCTCAGTCGCTATTCTAAGTCTATTAGTAATTAATACACAATATCCGTCAATTATCATTATCCAATGCTCATTGTTTTGATCGCCTGAACTCTCCTTTTATAAGAAGAATGCTAGAGATGACCACCTATCATCACTTGATGAAGACTCGTGCATCTAAAGACTCCTATTATAATGAAAGTTATCTTCCATAATTGATGCTGATAACATCATATTTGTTTTCTTCCTAATTTTAAGTTAACAGCATCATTTGTGATATAATACTTGACTAATAAAAACATTTTAATTCAAAATGATCAATAATTTCTTATGATACGCCACCAACAAATTTTAATCATCTAACACAAATCTCGAGGTATGACACGAATCTCGAGATACTATTTTAAGCATGAAACATTCAAATCTTGACAAAAAACCATCCAGAGATCTGATTTCAGCAAACTTATAGTCAAACTGACCAACTTGATAAGACGAACCTAATGATATGANGGGGGGGGCTGAAATCTGGTGAGAAAGGCTGAGACCTTGAGGAGAAGCTGTAGTTCAACATCACCAACGATTTTCGTCGAACACCGCCGACCTTCGTCGTCGACCACCGTAAACCTCCGTCGTCGACCACTGCCGATTGCAGTCTTCCATCGTTGACCGCCAAAGACCATCACCGATCGTCGTCGACCTCCGCCATCTGTCATTGATCACCACCAACAAGACGCTATCATTCAACGTCGTAATCTAAAAAATATAATTACCCTTTCCCATCTGTGGGATAAGGGATTTCTGTAATCATTAATCAATAGTGGATTTTCGCAACTAGGCCAGACCCCGTGGTTTTTCCCTTTACGGGCTTTCCACGTAAAAGATTCTGGAGTAGTCACTATTTTTTTTTTTCTTTTTCATTTGAGTGTGTTCAGAATTCTCGTACAATGCTAAGACGATTATTTGTTACTCTACTGCCATGAATTTTCTGACACGCATCAATTTAGCATCGTCTGTGGAAAACGAAATCTTGTTCAACAGTGTCTTCAACTCTAAGAAGTTAATCCCCCACTTTATTTCCCAATGATGTGTATCATCCAACTGGCTAAGGAACCTCCTTTACGTCTTGAAGATCTTCTCAAAAGCATTCTTCCAGGCTGGGGGGCAACCTTCATTGCAGCCTCGGAAGTTCGTTCATGTCAACTTCCCTGACACGACTGTGGTGGGGAAGTCATCCCATATTTTATTTAGATTACAAGTCTTCGAGAATCTATCTTGGACTGGGGGGAAATCTTCACTGCAAAAAACGCTTCCTCAGTCTCCCCTCATCGTACCGGAGTTCCTCTTCAGCTAGGCCAGAAAGCTGATCTCCTCAAGGCCCAATACTTGTGTTGTTTTACAAGCTTGTATCGAAAATACCCCCTTTAGGAGAGCCAAAGATTCAAAAACAGCTACTAACAAGTTTTCGAATATTTTCTTGAATATAACCACAACCATATTTCCAAGAAAATATACGGTCCATTGCGACCTACGCCATAGTCTCGAGAAATGCAAAACATCTCTGGCACCTCATTCTAGACTTAATCTATCCCAGTGGGGACTCGACTTGACCTCTTTCATTAGAGGCTACAGTCATCAAGAAAAAGCTTCGACATACAACCTCATATAGGTCCAAAGTCCTTGGTGGATTTTCTTAGATCTCTTCCATAATAGGTTACGATTGACAAGCAAAAGCTTCGACCAACAACCTAGGATAAGTCAACAATCCTTAATGGATTTCATATGACTTTGTTCATTACGGGTTAATATCGTTGACATCTCCGGTTATACAACTCAGAACTGATTTTACATTCTTATTGGATTCTCCTTTTAACCATGCCCCTAGAAGACAGACCCAAGAGGCAAATCTCGATAGGATTCTAGCAGTGGACACAGTCCTCACTAGAAATACTCCATGAGAGCAAGTGGTTGATTCAAAAACCTCATAAGGCTACAAGCCATAGAAGATACCAGTTCGAGCTCTTAAAAGGAGAATCCACAACTCTTGCACGGTAGCTCGACACTACAACTCTACACCATAGCTCGAGCCTGCAACTCTGCATAGTAGCTCGACACCGCAACTCTGCACCATAGCTCGGTACCTCAACTCTGCACCATAGCTCGACACCGCAACTCTGCGCTGCAAATCGGCACCGCAACTCTGCTCCTCAACTCGACAATACAACTCTGCACCGTAACTTGACACTGTTAATATGCACCGTAGCTCGGTACCACAACTCTGTGCCGCAACTCGGCACCGCAACTCTACGCCGCAACTCGTCATTGCAAATTTGTGCCGTAACTTGACACCTCAACTCGACACCGCAACTCTTTGTTGCAACTTTGCACTGCAACTCTCCACCACTGCACAAAATGATTTTCTTCTGAAAATCCTTGCAATTGGACATCCAACGCATTGCGCCACTGCGATGCTTCGCAAGCACGTCGCCGCGATATACTTCCACAACACATCGAAGCGCTGCAACGCGTCACTTTGACGCACCATCACAATGAGTCGCCGCGTCGCACCGCCGCAATGCTTCACAACATCACAATGCACTACTGCAATGCGTCTCTGTGCCGCTGCGAAGCACCGTTGCGACGCATTGTCAAGCTGTAATGCGTCGCTGCGATACACAGCCACAACACGTCGTTGCATTGCAACACGTCGCCCCGACGCACCATCACAATGTGTCGCCCTGATGCAACACGTCGACGCGTCGCACCGTTGCAAAGCGTTGTCACGTTGTAACGCGTCGCCACACCAATGCAACGCCTAGCCGCGTCGCGCCGCCCCTCGAGTTGCCCCATCGTGTTGCGCCGTTGCAACGCCCCGTCGCGTCGCGCCACTGCGGTGTGTCGCGCTGCAGCAATGCCCCGCCGCGACGCGCAGCTCCAATGCCCTATCGTGCCGCACCGCAGCAACGCGTCCCCACGACGCACTGCCGCACCTCTACTCTCTCCGTCAGACCCCTTTTTATAGGCTCAAAAAGAGTCTTGACCTATAAATCCAAATTAATATGAAAATTTAAAAAAAAATGCAAGCATTAAATGCTTATAAATAATAATAAATAAAAACTTTTCATTTTTCAAAAAAAAAAAAGACAAATTTTATTAATCTTCTTTTCGGAATTCGAAGCTCTCTTCAAATTCCTTAATCTCTTCAAATTCATTTATAAAAATATTATTTATTTTGTTTTAGGTAGGATTCCAACTCCCCCTCTCCCACATGAAACAAAACATGCTAACCAACTAAGCTGGTTTCAACTTTCTATTTTTGTAAGGATAACATATATATATATATATATATATATATATATATATATATA
>JXCR01092734.1:125235-139055 GCA_002079205.1 Phalaenopsis hybrid cultivar | reverse complement strand
TTAATGATGAGTTACTTGATGAACAAGTATTACAAATGGAATTCTCCAGTGCACAATGCTAGGGAATGTACTTCGACAGAGCTTCGTCAGCCAAAAAAGACAAAGGATCAGATACAGTTTTACCAGGTAAAGTAGGAATTGGTTTGATCTTTATCACGCAAGATAAGGGTATGTTGAGGTTCTCACACCACCTGATAGAGCCATGTACCAATAATGAAGCAGAATATGAAGCTTTAATTACCTGATTGGAGTTGGAAATCTCAATGGATATAACAGATATTGCCATCTATGGCGACTCACAACTCATCATCCGACAAGTCGCCGGACTGTACAAGATTTTAAAGCCAAGGCTAGCAGAATACCACCAATATACCATGAAGCTGCTGGAATAGATTCCTAATGTGACTTTCTACTGGATTCCTAGAGGAGATAATGTCCATGCTAATGCTCTAGCAAAATTTCCTAATGAGCTGGAATGTCCCCTAGAGGAATTTATTGACATTACAATACAAGGAAGATAGGTTTTGTCTCGAATCAACCTCAACAATCTACACAAGCTCAAAAAAGAAGAAGAAATGATGGTTGTGGTTGCTGATAACAATGAAGATTGGCACAAGCCATCAATAGAATATTTGCATATTGGAAAGCTACCAGAGGACAAGCCTGCAACACACCACATCAATAAGAGAGCTATGTCATATGCTCTAGTAGGAGATGTCCTCTATAGAAGATCATTCGACCAGATGTGGCTACGATGTTTAAGCAGAGCCGAAGCGCAAAATATTGTTAAAGAAGTACATATCGGATTGTGTGGCGCTCACCAGTCAGGGCCGAAGATGAAAATGAAGATCAAGAGACTCAGATATTATTGATCGGCAATGATGTCTGATTGATTGGATACAACCAGAAGATGTCACCAGTGTCAAGTGCATGGGGTGGTCTTGCACTAACCTTTGAATGTGATAAACCCAACTGTCGTCTCAAGGCCATTCGAGTGTTGGAGCACGGACATAATAGGTCCGATAGACTCTCCGTCTTCCAAAAGACACAGATTTATACTTGCCTCTACGGATTACTTCTCTAAATGGGCCGAGGTAGTATCATTACAAGAGGTTACGGCACAATATGTCCTTCAATTTTTAAAAATCCAAGTCATCTACCATTTTTAGGTACTGGGAAATATAATTTTTGACAATGGGACAACCTTTAAAAGCAAAAAAATCAGCAATTTTATCAAACACCACGGGATAGACTGGAGATATTCTACAATTTACTATCGCAGAGCAATTTGATTGGTCGAAGCCTTAAACAAGACATTGGTACAGATTTTAAAGAAGACACTTGATGAAACCAAAAGAGATTGGCACAACAAATTATTAGAAGCTTTGTGGGCCTACCAAACAACTTTCAGGACTCCCACTCACTGCACACTCTACATGCTCGTGTACGAATCCAAGGCCACAGTTAGAGGTTCACACACCGTCTCTCAGAGTCACTGTCACTAATTAACTTACAACAAAAAAATTTACAAAACTCAGACTCAAGGAATTAGAGTCTTGAAGGAAAATGACTAGAAGCACAACAACATTTGGAGCTTTTTCAAGTGAAGATGACAAATTGATGAATTGGTCTGCCCAAGGACATTCAAAGTTGGTGACCTTATCCTTTTTCTCAAAAGACCCATTCTTGCACACCACATGGTAGATAAAAAATTTGAGCCAACTTGGGAGTGACCATTTGTCGTAGAAAAGGTCTACGCAAGAGGAGCCTACCAGCTAGTGGATTTTCGAGGCAAAAGACCCATGCTGCCAATCAGTGGACAATACCTGAAGACATACTACACAACCTAACATTGCTTGACATCACTTGATTTGAAATTTCAAATATTTGAATGTTCTAGGGTTATCTATTTGGCCAAACATTTGTGACCGGGACTAAAATTTTGTAATAAAGTTAACCTCAATTTAATGAAAATGTTTGAAATTATGCACTTTAATTTTTTCTTTTTTAAATTTGATATTTTACTAGATTAAAAAAAATACATACATGAATAAATAATTTTCTCACCAACATAAACTAAAACTTTCTTTAATAAATACTTTGTTTTGCTCTTATTCCTGCTAAGTTTCAGCTCACTAATATTTTTCGTGTAGTATGCAAAAAAATGTCAGGCAAGAGGCTGATCTTTGCTTTTAGAGATGGTTGGAATCTCGCACTCAACCAAACAAGGTGCCACAAGGTGACACCATAGACTTCGACGTGGACTTTAGTCAAGTTGACATGGACTATGAGGGTCCATTGATGGACATGGTTAGCCGTCAGGAAAAGGAAGGGCTACCAACGCTGCTAAGGTTCAGTACTAGAGGCAGTTCCTCACTGAAAGGGAAAAATGTGATTGTACAACAATACCTGATGGAGGGAACCAGTCGCCTAACGTTTATGATAGCTAGATCGACCAGAGGCTTAGTCACTGCAATGATGAAAGAGTGTCAGATGCACAGCTACGGAGATCTCAGCGCAGAAACCCCAACCGGTGAAAGCATAGGGCTTTCTTACACGAAGAAAGAAGGCGCCATAAGGAGGCAGAAAACTTTCTCACCCCTATTCTTGAGGGGAATATATACGATCCAGGCCTGAGAGAGACCTCTTCTAGCTTGCCTACTATAGATGATGAGTCCATATTCATTACAGAGCCGGAGATACCACAAGTTTTAGATTTTCTTTATACGATTTTCCTGACATGCAACGCCGAGATACCTACACGTACATCAGCTATAGGGGCATTTATGGAATGCCCGGACTGCAATGTCCTCCACCTGGAGCGCTATAGTACTTTGGAGGAGTATGTGTCCTCTGACGATGGTCCCTATGGGAGAACCATATGTCCCGTTGGACATAAAGCCATATGTCCCGTTGGATATAGAGCCATATATCTCATTGGATATACTTCTTTTAATTTCCCGACTGGATAGTTCAGCCAAACCACTTGTCTGAGGATGATAAGCAATATCAATCCTAGGATTTATATGATATTTCTTTAATAACTTTTCTATTATGGTATTTCTAAAATGACTTCCCCCATCAATAATGATAACTCTTAGCATCCCAAATCTACAAAATATGTTCATTTTCAAAAATTTTGCAACACTTTGAGCATCACATCGGGGTAAAGCAACAACTTCTATCCATTTGGATACATAGTCCACTACTAATAGAATATATAAATTTTTGAAAGATAGTATAAATGGTCCTATGCAATCTAATCCCCAAACATCAATTATTTCAACTTCTAGCATATAATTGAGGGGCATCTCATTTCTTCTAGAAATATTGCCTACTCATTGACATCTATCACAAGTTTTGATATAAGCATTAACATCTCTAAAAATTGTAGGCCAATAGAATCCAGATGGTAAAATTTTGTATGTTATTTTATCAACACCAAAATCTCCCCCAAAATTAGAATTATGACATTTTTTGATACTTATATAAGTTTATTATAATGGTAGACAACAAATGGGTCATCCCAAAAATAAGTCTTAGCTTCAGAAATAAATTTACTCTTCTGTTGGTATGTCATTCCATAGGGTATAATATCACTAACAATAAAGTTTACAATGTCAGCATACTAACCCATGCAAAGGCTTTCTTAAAATTTATAGTATTACTAACAATTAAGTTTACTCCTCCTTTCTTAAGAACACAGTGAATTGGACTAACCCATGCACTATCTGAAATAGGGTAGATAATTCCAGCATCAAACCACTATAAAATTTCTTTCTTAACAACTTCTTTCATAATAGGATTCAATCTCCTTTGAGGATCGGCCCTGGTTTTGCAGTTCTCTTTCATATTGAATTCTATGCATACAAATTGAAGGACTGATTCCTTGAATATCAGCAATTGTCCATCCAAAGGCTTTCTGAAAAATTTTCAAAATTTTCATCAACCTTTCTTCTTCTTCCATCATTAATTTTGGGGAAGTTATAACTAGTAAAGTAGAGGAATCTCCTAAAAAGGCATATTTTAATTTTTCAGGAAGTAACTTCAACTCAAGTTCTGGAGGTTTTTCAGTTGATGGACAAAATGATTTATCTTTGTCTATTGTTTCCAAAATTTTAAAACTTTCTCGAACATAGTTTAAATCTTCCTTAAAAAGTTCTTCATATCTATCTTACTCCCCTACTTGCTGGTGTTCCAAATATTCTTCTTCAGATTTCTCTTCATAAGTTGTTTTGAAATGGAATTCACTCAAATATCTTATAACATCCATCCTATAAANCCAAAATTTAAAAACTTTCTCGAACATAGTTTAAATCTTCCTTAAAAAGTTCTTCATATCTATCTTACTCCCCTACTTGCTGGTGTTCCAAATATTCTTCTTCAGATTTCTCTTCATAAGTTGTTTTGAAATGGAATTCACTCAAATATCTTATATCATCCATCCTATAACATTCATCATCTTTACCTTTTGCAGAATATTTCATTGATCTTGAAATATTGAAAGTAAGAGTTTGATCATTGATGTGCATTGTTAATGCCCCTTTCTGTACATCTATCATTGCTCTTTNTCATCATCTTTACCTTTTGCAGAATATTTCATTGATCTTGAAATATTGAAAGTAAGAGTTTGATCATTGATGCACATTGTTAATGCCCCTTTCTGTACATCTATCATTGCTCTTCCTGTGGCTAGGAAAGTTCTCCCTAAAATGATAGGTATGTCTTTATCTTCCTCCAAATCTAGCACAACGCAATTAACAGGAAAGATAAATTGATCCACTTTCACTAGGTCATCTTCTATAACTCCTTTAGCGTATGTTATCAAACGATCTGCTAACTGTAGAGTTACAATAGTAGGGGTTATTTCTCCTAATCCCATTCTTTTGAATATTGATAATGACATAAGGTTAATGCTTGCACCTAAATCACATAAAGCTTTCCCATAAAATCTGTCTTCTATTATACATGGAATTGTAAAGCTACCAGAATCTTTTAGCTTTTTTGGAAGCTTTTTCTAAATTATAGCACTGCACTCCTCACTAAGTACAATAGTCTCATTATCTTCAAACTTCATATTCCTAATATCCTTCATAAACTTTACATAGCTTGACATTTGTTCTAAGGCTTCAGTAAATGGAATATTAATTTTAAGCTTCTTAAATATTTCAAGAAATTTTTGAAATTGCTTATCTAACTTCAACTGACAAATTCTCTAAGGAAATGAAGGTGGCAGTTTTTCTAAATCAATTTTGAGTGGAGAAATAGGTCTTTCAGAATATTTTGGAGCATCCTCTTTTGATTCTTCAATTTCTTCTCTTTCTACTTTAATTTCTCTCTTCCGCTTCTAAGTTGAATGGCTTTTACTTGCTCTTTATTATGGTCTTTTGGATTTGATTCAGTATTACTAGGAAGTGTTTCTTAGGATCTATTACTTAATGAATTTACTATTTGCCCAAGTTAATTCTCAATATTTCTAATTGTAGCTCCTTGACTTTGTAATTTATTTCCTATTTATAACACCACTTCTTCTAGAGACAACTTCTTCTCCTTAGATTGTGTATTCCTATTGAAACCTAGAGGATAAGTAGATCTATATTTATTATTCCTTTGATTTTTCTAATTTGCTAATGGGTTTACTTGGTTGTTCCCCCATTGTTGATTATTACCACCCGAATTGTTATTCTAGTTAAATTTGGGATGGTTTTTCCAACCTGGGTTATAATAATTTGAATAAAGGATATTCTGCTTGTTATTTATGTCATTTAAAGTTTCTAATGATGCTTGAGAATCTACCATTTGGCCTAATGAATTCTCTTCATTCATGAAAATTGGTTTAGAAAAATTCATTCCAATTTGGTCAAACTTCCTTGAAATTGCAACAACTTGATTTGCTAACATAGTAAATGCATCATATTTATGAATATTGGCTACTTTCTTAGANTTGAATATTGATAATGACATAAGGTTAATGCTTGCACCTAAATCACATAATGCTTTCCCATAAAATCTGTCTTCTATTATACATGGAATTGTAAAGCTATCAGGATCTTTTAGCTTTTTAGGAAGCTTTTTCTGAATTATAGCACTGCACTCCTCACTAAGTACAACGCTCTCATTATCTTCAAACTTCCTTTTCTGTTGAGAATATCCTTCATAAACTTTACATAGCTTGACTCGTTATCTTAAAACTTCCTTTTCTTATTGAATATCCTTCATAAACTTTACATAGCTTGGCATTTGTTCTAAGGCTTCAGTAAATGGAATATTAATTTTAAGCTTCTTAAATATTTCAAGAATTTTTTGAAGTTTCATATCTAACTTCAGCTGACAAAGTCTCTAAGGAAATGAAGGTGGCAGTTTTTCTAAATCAATTTTGAGTGGAGAAATAGGTCTTTCAGAATCTTTTGGAGCATCCTCTTTTGATTCTTCAATTTCTTCTCTTTCTACTTTAATTTCTCTCTTCCGCTTCTAAGTTGAATGGCTTTTAATTGCTCTTTATTATGGTCTTTTGGATTTGATTCAGTATTACTATGAAGTGTTTCTTAGGATCTATTACTTAATGATTTACTATTTGCCCAAGTTGATTCTCAATATTTCTAATTGTAGCTCCTTGACTTTGTAATTTATTTCCTATTTGTAACACCATTTCTTCTAGAGACAAGTTCTTTTCCATAAATTGTGTATTCCTATTGAAACCTAGAGGATAAGTAGATCTATATATATTATTCTTTTGATTGTTCTAATTTGCCAATGGGTTTCCTTGGTTGTTCCCCCATTGCTGATTATTACCACCCAAATTGTTATTCTAGTTAAAGTTGGGATGGTTTTTCCAACCTGGGTTATAATAATTTGAATATAGGTTATTCTGCTTGTTATTTATGTCATTTAAAGTTTCTAATGATGCTTGAGAATCTACCATTTGGCCTAATGAATTCTCTTCATTCATGGAAATTGGTTTAGAAAAATTCATTCCAATTTGGTCGAACTTCCTTGAAATTGCAGCAACTTGATTTGCTAACATAGTAAATGCATCATATTTATGAATATTGGCTACTTTCTTAGAATTCACCCTCTTAGAAGGCCATTAAAAATTATTGGTAGCCATTTCTTCAATTAAAGCATATGCGTCATGAAATGGTTTTGACATCAATGAACCACTAGCAGCAAGATCGATAATTGATTTAAGAGTTCCAACTAATCCATTATAAAAAGTTTTAATTATTAACCAATCTAGCATAACATGGTGTGGGCACTTTCTTAAGAGTTCCTTAATTCTTTCCCATGACTCATAAATATATTCCCCTTCAAACTGATTAAAAGATGTAATATCATTTCTAAGCTTCGCAGATTTGGATGGTGGAAAATATTTAGCAAGGAATTTTTGTGCTAAATCACCCCAAGTTCTGATAGATTTAGGTGCTAATGAATTCAACCACATCTTAGCTTTATTCCTCAGTGAGAAAGGAAATAACCTAAGTCTTACGACATCATCTGATACACCATCATATTTAAATGTAGCGCATAATTCTAGAAAATCGACAAGATGTAAATTTAGATCTTCAGTTTATGATCCCTCAAACTGATTGTTTGATACCATTTGGATGATAACAGGTTTAAGCTCAAATGAATTAGCCACTAAAGTAAGTTTTTCAATACTACAATGAAGTTTATCTACAGTGGGGTTGATATAATCTCTTAACGTTCTAAACTGTTGATGAATTTCAGCATTTTGATCATTTTGGTTTGCCATTTCTGTAATTTTTTTGGATTTCTCAAGATTTTTAATTTTTTTGGTTTTTTTTATTTTTTAACAGTTCTCTCTAATTCATAATCGTATGGCACAAGTCCTTCAGAACCTGAACTATGCATAAACTAACATAAAATAAAATAAAACTAAACAAACACAAAATAAAATACAATAACTTAAAGTTTAAATAAGACTTTTTAAAATTAAAAATTTGCTTTTAAATCAATAAATTCTTTACAATTTTCACTTCACTTCCCCGAAAACGACGCCAAAAACTTGATCCCTGATAACTTCTTATATGTTATAGTATAACAATAATTCTAATTACATTTTTCAATTATATTTCCTTGTTTCGCAACAAAACAAAAAGCTTGATCTTGAAGAAAAATAAGAAATTAACTTTTAATTTATATATATTGGGATATTACACAAGTATACCTATCATTATCAAGTAATATAGGACTTTTTGATTAAGACCTGAATATCAAACCCACAGGGAAGATATGCAATATGCACTTTTTTGGAAAACTTTCTATTTTTAAACATATAATTATTTAAACTAAAGACGTTTTTGTAGTAAAAAAAATTTAAATATTTTTGGTAATTTTAATATTTTGACAAAAAGATAACAATCAGGGAAGATATGCAATATGCACTTTTTTGGAAAACTTTCTATTTTTAAACATATAATTATTTAAACTAAAGACGTTTTTGTAGTAAAAAAAATTTAAATATTTTTGGTAATTTTAATATTTTGACAAAAAGATAACAATCTTAAAAGATTACTCGAGTTTTTGTAGAAGAAAAGCACTAAATATGACAATATCTTTCTCCTTATCATGAATAAGTAATAAGTATAGAAATTCTATTGTGGAAGTATGCATATTGTGTTGTGCCAAATAGGAGCACTAATATTTTTTACCCTTACTAGAGCTGCTATAAAGAACATTGGCTAATTTAAAGTTCGAATAGTTCTGAAGACCGGCTAGGCAGGGAAGATACTAGCTCTCACTCTATAGTTCCCTCGATTCCCTCCACCTGGGGCTAACATATCGTATCAAAATCTAAAATAATAAACCTAGTTGGGGGCTTTAACCTATCACTTTAAAGTCCTCTAACTTTATACCCTTCAATGAATATTTTCCTAATTTTTTCACTCAATCATATGAACTACATTCTCATTCATACAACCTCATGTGGTTCTTTCCAATTGTTGTCTGAGACAATACCAGCCCGGTTCTTACATTTTCTCACAACAAATTTTAACATCTAGATTGGCCAAATCAAGAATTAAATGAAGTACATGGATTTAAATCATCACAAGTTCTTTCCAACATTAAAGATCAATACTCTCCACAACTTCCATCCAAAACTTAATTACTTATCATTTCAAGAAGAACATTAAAGATCAATACTCTCCACAACTTCCATCCAAACTTTAATTACTTATCATTTTAAGGAAAAAATAAAGAAAACTACTCAGAATACATTGGATTGGACAAATCAAGAAGTAAATGAAGTGCATGGATTTAAATCATCACAACTTCTTCCAACTCCAATACTCTCCACAACTTCCATCCAACACATAATTATTTATCATTTTAAGAAGAAAGATAAATAAAACTACTCATAATCAATGGAGAAAACAAAACCACACTTTAGTTTAAAAGTAGAAATCATGGTCAAACCAACAACAAGTCTCAATAAAAACTAAAAGTAGTCTAAAAAAAAAGATAAAAAACTTATCTCATGTTCTCCACCAAACTCTTGAAGTTCCTTTGAATCTCTTCTCTTTTACAACACTCTTAATACAAAACTAAAATAAAAAGGATAAATATGTGGTTCCTAAAAATCTCTCCAACTAACTCCCCAATTTTAGAACTTTCAAAATTTTCCCAGTACTTTCAGATCCCCTTTCAAACTCTCAATCTTCCTTCTTTTATGATTCTCCAAAAGGTACCTTGGTATCTCATCAAAATGTGTCTTGATTCGATGTATTTCCCCAAGATATGCATCCTTTTGCAAATTTTTTTTTCCATTGTGGTTGGCCAATAGGTGCCTCAAAAACCTCTTTAAAATTTGCAAAAATCAAATTTACTCATCCAATAATTGCCACTAGCGCTTAAGCGTGGGGCCTCTGGCACTTATGCGTGGCCTTCTCTGTTTAACTGGGGCTTAAGTGTTGGATCTTCTGCTCAGGCGCCAAAACACTTTCGCACATTTTCACCTATTTGCTTCAAATTTGATCCTTTTTCACTCCTTGAAGCATTTTTTACCTTTTTACCTGTAGCTCAAAGAAAAACAAAAAAAATACCTTTCATTTAAGTGCAATATCTGAAAAATAGGTATAAAAATATGTCTAAAAACACTATATATTTTAGGCGTATGACTTAGCAATTTTTAAAAATTCTTTAATATATCGCTTGTAGAATCGAGCATGTCCTAGAAAACTCCTAATTTTCCTTACATTGGTTGGATAAGGTAAATTAGCGATCACTTGAATCTTTGCAGGATCTACTTCCATATCATTTTCTGATATTTTATGTCCTATTAGCAATCACTTGAATTTTAGCAAGATCTACTTCCATACCATTTTCTGATATTTGATGACCTGATTAGCGATCCCTTGAATTTTAGCAGGATCTACTTCCATACCATTTTTTGATATTTGATGACCTAATATAATTCCTCCTACTACCATAAATTAGTATTTTTCTCAATTAAGGACTAAATTTGTTTCTTCACATAATTTCAGAAATTTTGACAAATGTTCTAAACATGAGTCAAATGAAGTTCCAAATAATAATAAATCATCCATAAATACTTCAATCTCTTTTTTAATTAACTCACAAAAAATGCCATCATACATCTTTGAAATGTATCAGGGGAAATATATAAATCAAATGGCCATCCTCTAAAAGTAAAAGTACCATACGGACTCGTAAAAGTTGTTTTCTCTTGAACCTCATGAGTTATTTGTATTTGATGAAAACCAGTATATCCATTCAGAAAATAAAAGTATTTATGCACAGCCAGTCTATCCAGCATTTGATCTAGAAAGGGTAGTGGAAAATGATCTTTCCTAGTGGCAAGATTTAATTTTCTATAATCAACACATATTCGCCACCCTGTGACTTATCTGATAGGTATTAACTCATTATGTTCATTCACATTCACAGTTACTCCACCTTTCTTAGGAACATAGTGAATTGGACTGACCCATGCACTATCTAAAATAGGGTAGATAATTTCAGCATCTAACCACTTTAAAATTTCTTTCTTAACAACTTCTTTCATAACAGGATTCAATTTCCTTTGAGGAACAGCCTTGGGTTTGCAGTTCTCTTCCAAATGAATTTTATGCATAAAAATTGAAGGACTGATTCCTTTAATATCAGTTATTGTCCATCCAAAAGTTTTCTTAAATTTTTTTAAAATTTTCATCAACCTTTCTTTTTCTTCCATAGTTAACNAGGGTAGATAATTCTAGCTTCTAACCACTTTAAAATTTCTTTCTTAACAACTTCTTTCATAACAGGATTCAACTTCCTTTGAGGATCAGACTTGGGTTTGCAGTTCTCTTCCATATGAATTTTATGCATAAAAATTGAAGGACTGATTCCTTTAATATCAGTTATTGTCCATCCAAAAGTTTTCTTAATTTTTTTTAAAATTTTCATCAACCTTTCTTTTTCTTCCATAGTTATTTTTGAGGAAATTATAACAGGTAAAGTAGAGGAATCTCCTAAAAAAACATATTTTAAATGATCAGGAAGTAACTTCAACTCAAGTTCTGGAGTTTTTTCTATTGATGGACAAAATGATTTATCTTTTTCTATCGTAATCAAAATTTCAAAACTTTCTCGAACATATTTTGAATCTTCCTTAAAAAAATCTTCACATTAATCTAATTCCTCTTCTTGCTCGTGTTCAAAATCTTTTTCTTCGGATTTTTCTTCATAAGTACTTTTGAAATAGCATTCACTCATATATCTTATAACATTCATCTTTACCTCTTACAAGATACTTCATTGATCATGAAATGTTAAAAGTAACAGTTTGATCATTGACGCATATTGTTAATTCCCCTTTCTGCACATCTATCATTGCTCTTCCTGTGGCTACGAAATGTCTCCCAAAAATGATAGGTATCTCTTTATCTTCTTCCATATCTAGCATAATTAAATCAACAGGAATGTTAAATTGATCGACTTTCACTATAAGAACTTCTATAACTCTTTTAGGGTATGTTATTGAACGATCTGCTAACTGCAGAGTAAGAGTAGTTGGGTTTATTTCTCCTAATCTCAATCTTTTAATTGTTGATAACGACATAAGATTAATGATTGCACCTAAATCACATAAAGCCTTCCCATAAAATCTTTCGTCTATCTTACATGGAATTGTAAAGCTACCAGGATCTTTAAGCTTTTCAGGAAGCTTTTTCTGAATTATAGCATGGTACTCCTCACTAAGTGCAATAGTTTCATTATCTTCAAACTTCCTTTTCCTATTTAGAATAACCTTCATAAACTTTACATAGCTTGGCATTTTTTCTAAGGCTTCAGCAAATGGAATATTAATGGTAAGCTTCTTAAAAATTTCCAAAAATTTTGAAAATTGCTTATCCAACTTTTGTTGATGAAGTATCTGAGGAAATGAAGGTGGTGATTTTTCTAAATTAACTTTAAGTGGAGAAATAGGTCTTTCAGAATCTTTCAGAGCGTCCTCTTTTGATTCTTTAATTACTTCTCTCTCTACTTCAGTTTCTTTTTGAATCCTACTATTGACCTCATTTTTGGTTGAGGTTTAGTTTTTCCTCTTAAGTAGCCTAGGGTTTAGCCATAGGAATTTTCCTGTTGACTATTCACGAAAACTAGGTAGGAACCCTCACCATTAGAAATTCCAAACTCTTCTCTACTCAACTTGAAGTTCCACATGTTGGAACCCTCACCATTAGAAATTCCAAACCCTTCTCCACTCAACTTGAAGTTCCACATATTGGTCCTAACCTCTAAATATTTAGTAGGTGGGGTCAATGTGGGGGAAACTCAGGATGAGTCACCCTTAGGATTGCTGCACCTTAGGGTTGACCTTGGGTGTTGGTCTAGAGCTATGGCACTCACTACAATAATATACACTCATCTACACTCACAATCACTCACAACCATGAACTCAAATTTCTAGCCTAGATCCCTTGATCTTTTGGGATACTCATGTAGATGGTCCCCTAAACCTACTAGCCCTAGGGCTATGCNTCCAAAAGGTGCCTTGGTATCTCTTCAAAATGTGTCTTGATTTGATGTATTTCCCCAAGATATGCATCCTTTTGCAATATTTTTTTTCCATGGTGGTTGGCCAATAGGTGCCTCAGAAACCTCTTTAAAATTTGCAAAAATCAAATTTACTCATCCAATAACTGCCACTAGCGCTTAAGCGTGGGGCCTCTGGCACTTATGTGTGGCCTTCTCTGTTTAACTGGGGCTTAAGTGTTGGATCTTGTGCTTAGGCGCCAAAACACTTTCGCACATTTTCACCTATTTGCTCCAAATTTGATCCTTTTTCACTCCTTTAAGCATTTTTTACCTTTTTACCTGTAGCTCAAAGAAAAACAAAAAAAAATACCTTCCATTTAAGTCCAATATCTGAAAAATAGGTATAAAAATATGTCTAAAAACACTATATATTTTAGGCGTATGACTTAGCAATTTTTAAAAATTCTTTAATATATCGCTTGTAGAATCGAGCATGTCCTAGAAAACTCCTAATTTTCCTTACATTGGTTGGATAAGGTAAATTAGCGATCACTTGAATTTTGGCAGGATCTACTTCCATATTATTTTCTGATATTTTATGTCCTAATACAATTCCTCCTGCTACCATAAATTGGTATTTTTCTCAATTAAGGACTAAATTTGTTTCTTCACATAATTTCAGAAATTTTGACAAATGTTCTAAACATGAGTCAAATGAAGTTCCAAATATTAAAAAATCATCCATAAATACTTCAATCTCTTTTTTAATTAACTCACAAAAAATGCCATCATACATCTTTGAAATGTATCAGGGG